>CAJQUN010001708.1:0-48842 GCA_907163345.1 Haberlea rhodopensis | reverse complement strand
CTGTTGTGGATGATAACTTGCCAAAGTCAATATGTTACATTTACATCGTTATAACATTTGACTTTCATAAATCAGACCGGGCTGACATCAGAGAGGCCGTATAATATTTTTCTTCTAGGAAAACCATATAACATAGTGAAAAATTCTTACGCCTTTTTGAAAACTCAAAACTGGAATATGCCAAAGCCAATATGTTACATTTTCATCGGGCTGATTTATGAATATCAAATGTCATAACGGTGTAAATATAACATATTGGCTTCGGTAGATTCCAATTTTGAGTTTTCAAAAAGGCGTAAGAATTTTTCACTCAGTTTTAGGGTTTTCGTAGAAGAAAAAAATTATACGGCCTCTCTGATGTCAGCACACTTCTCTGACACGTATCGGACACGCCACATGGCGTGTCCTTAATTTAAAATTTAAAATTTAAAATTAATTAGGACACCCGTGTCGGACACTTTCGAGAATGTGTCCGACAAGAAAATGATACTTTTGGGGATTAATTGTATAAGTTAAAAAGCTTTTGACTAAAATAAAATTTGGATGTGTTTGTTAAACATTATGTGATTGAAGTAATATCCATTTGGTGCTTGTATCAGTGATACTATAATGATTTTAGTACCATTCATTTATTTATGCGCTTCTTGAATTTGGTAAGAATATATTTGATGTTATATTTTATTTGGACATGCTTGCTAAGCTTTATGTTAATTGAAGTAATATGCATTTGATGTTAGTATGTTTAATATTACGATGATTCTTGTGACATGCATTTATTTATACTCTTCTTGAATTTGGTAAGAATATTTTTGTTTTTTTTACATGGTTTTAGAATTTAAAAAATGTAATTTTTAATATTTATAATATAGTGCATGTATAATATATGTCATTGTCGTCATGTCAGTATCCGTGCATCATAGTTTAAAAGTGATAAAGCATGGAAAACGAAAGGTGTAAGTTTCAATAAATATTATTCTTTAATTTTAATTATTATATATTTGACATTCAAGTTTTGTCATCTGCCGTAAACATTTTCTTATTTTTTTAGTTCATTATATCAAAAGGTATTATATGTTAATTAACATTTTTACTTATTACTAATTACTAATAATAATATTGAATAAATTTGTAACTTAATTGATGAAACTTAATACATTTTATTATGTTTTCTAATCTTATTATTATCTTGTACTTTTAATGTTATTATTAATTATTAATTAACTAATTGATAGTTATTAACAAATAGTAATTATGATGTATAATTTAAGAAGATTATGTATGTATATGTATGGTTATATATATGTATGAATGAATGAAGGGTGTATATGTAATTTCACAATTGGAAAACCATCCCAACATCCACACATTTATAGGTATATAGATTTAATGTTATTATTAATTATTAATTAACTAATTGATAGTTATTAACAAATAGTAATTATGATGTATAATTTAAGAAGATTATGTATGTATATGTATGGTTATATATATGTATGAATGAATGAAGGGTGTATATGTAATTTCACAATTGGAAAACCATCCCAACATCCACACATTTATAGGTATATAGATTAGTAACGATGTGAATTTGAAATACACCCAATATTTAATCCAAACAATTAAATGGGTTTGAAATCAAAAATTTGAAATTCATGGCTTCAAATTCCTCAATCCAAATATACCCGAAATATTTTGAACACATGAACTTTTATACCAAAAGAATTCTTCAACAGAATTGCGTTAACCTATTTATTTAAGCTTAGGAAGATACTAAAGCAAAGAGTTGGAACTTTATTCTATTCAAGCCTTTTTACACATAATTTACTCTCCTATGACATTACCATCAACTCTTCGAATCAGTTGCAAGTTTGCTATGATCAACTAACCAGTGTTCTGCAATCCTGCTGCGATACCTTTCATTGTCAATATAAGAGTGTCTTCCAAACCTGGTGCATATTCGCTCTTCGGGTTAAGCTTAACTAGTTCTGAAGCTGGCTTGCTTGTTTCCATCTCTGTGATCTCTTTAGACAGATGCCGACCAACTTCTACGTTGTAACTTGGGTCACGAACTCGTTTCAAAGTGTAAGCCTGGCACACATTGATGACAGTGATGTATGGATCCCGAAGCCTCAGCCGCTGCCTCAAATAAGGGTCTCCTTGAAGAAGTTCGGAATGCCCAGCAACCTAAGGCGGACATGAACGAGTTGGTAATTTTTCAACAAAAAAAAAAAGGATTAGAAATGCATCTTTAAATGATCTTTACTAGTTATTTTTAAAACTATGTTTTATTTTCATTTAGGTGGACAAACAAGAATTGAAGGGCTTTACTTGAAGAATTAAGAGTTTAGTAGTTTCATAGTTGGCGCGCAGCTGCTCCCCGAATGGCCATAGATCTCCTGAAACCAAGAGTTTGTCATACAGAGCAGCGATTCTTGGGTCTCCCTTGGCCAGCACCATTTCAACCAAGTCAATAGTTACTCTAAAGAAAGGCCATTCTTTGTACATATCCTTGAGCACTTGAAGATTGCTTATGTCCTTGTCAATTACGTGCTTCAATGCAGACCCGAACCCAAGCCATACTGGGAGATGAAATCTTGTTTGCGTCCATGCAAATATCCATGGGATTGCTCGAAGCGACTCTATTCCACCACTCGGCTTTCTTTTGATGGACGACTCCCAATGTTCATTCTGCCGTACTCCAATTCAGGCGTTGCCTTTAATATATAGAGATAGAAGAAAGAGCATGTAATCAGGCAAACGAGTATCGAAGGGTGCAAGAAAAAGGGAAACATTACCTGGCATATGTTCACGTTTGTTTTGACCTTGATTATGTTTATGCGTGAGTTCTTTAAAGGTGACTTTCAGAAAATAGACAAAGTATAATAAAGCAGTGAGATACTCACAAGGCGGAAGTATTCAACAAATCGAGGTTCTTGGAAAACCACAGACCGAAACTCTTTTGTGGCAATGACAGCCATCTCCTCCATGAGTGAACGCCATTCTGGCTTTGGAGCAATAGGGGCATGCATTCCATGCTCAAGTGTAGCTGCAGTAAAACGTTGTAGAGTTCGGAAACATAAGTGCTCCTCTGCAAATGATCTCTCAATTACTTCCCCTTGAACAGTGACACGCAGCGACCCATTAATAGTTTCTGGTGGCTGCGACAAAATGGCAAGATGTGTCGGACCTCCTCCTCTTCCTACTGTCCCACCTCTTCCATGGAACATCGTGAGCTTCACTCCATATTGTTTAGCAACGGTTACAAGTTCTTCTTGGGCCTTGTATAGTTGCCATGCTGCAGAAAGGCGCCCTGCATCCTTTCCTGAGTCCGAGTATCCAATCATGACTTCTTGTTTCCCCTTGATCCTATTACTGTACCAATCTATCGAAAAAAGTCGTGCCATCGCAGCAGGTGCAGCTTCAAGATCGGCAAGCTTTTCAAACAACGGAACAACCCTCAATGGGTTTTTGACATGGCAAGCATGTTGCAAAAGTTCTACAGCTAGCACATCAGATGCGGCAGTCGCCATTGAAATTATGTACGCACCAAAATTATCAGTGGGGAGCTCAGCAATGACATTAAATGTTTCCAAAACATCAGAAATTTCCTCAGTTCGGGGAAGATCATGCCCGAACAATGGCCGCTTGCTACTAAGTTCAGATAATAGCCATTCTTGTCTTTTCTCCTCCGACCATTCCTTGTAGGATCCAATTTGGAGGTGCGTGGTAATTGCATCTAAAACATCGGTGTGCCTATCTGACTCTTGCCGGATATCAAGTCTTACTAGTGAAAGCCCAAATGTGAAGACTTGTCTCAGAAAATCAAGAAGACTCCCATCAGCAATCGATCGATCACCACTATCACAAAGCGATCTATAGCACAGCTCCAGAGGCTCCAGAAACTGAGGATAATAGTTTTGTTATGGCATTCATGTACCGAGATCAAATACAAAAAGGAAAATAACAAAGTACAAGAATGAAGTTCCATTTTTGTTATATTTTATTCATGTTTCACTCCAGGGAATTTCATGGACTACTGTACATCAAACGCTCTCTACTCTTTTACCAACAAAATTCATGCGAAAACTGGCATGTAATCAAATTGTACAAGTGTAGACATGAACATCATGGAATGATACTTTTTTGCATATTTAGCACGCAGCAGTTGCACCAGCTGACCAGGAAAGAAACTTATTTTTATATGTTGAAGTACTCGGAAATTAATACAAGCCAAGAGGAAGAAAATGACAAACAGAGCAAGTGTTAGGGCCATGCAGACCTCTTCAACATTGGTGAAGGTTGCTTCCACAGAAATATCAGAGGTTCCATTTGATAGTAACTGACGAGCACGTTCACGAGTATAATAGAGCTTGTCCCTCACATCACCAAGAATAACACGATAGGGCTCACTCGGCGGAATTTTTTTCCAGAACTCTGTCACAAATTTTTGTGAGTGAAGCAAAATGAGTAAAACAACATCAAACATTCGATATTTTTGGAACATATAAAGACATAAGACCCCCCCGATTGTCTTAGAACACTACCAATAATGAGCACTACAATAGATAAAACTGATTCACGGGAATTAAGGATTCTTAAAACAAAATTAAATATATTTTCACATACCAATATAATGTTTTGCATCTCTCTTTGATGACCTTTGTAGTTCATCTGCACGTGCACGAAGTTCTTCATTGCAGCGCCACATTGAAAGCTGTCAGAGTATATATTACTAAACAACACTATTTCACAAGAAAATCCAGAGATGCCAAAAAATTTGAAGTGGGAAAAATTCAGAAAGACGAAATAATTAGCTTTCATACCTCGAACATGAGATCCTCTATTTGAGAGAAGTACAAATTTGCAGCCATCATTCTAGACAGCAAACATACATCTCTTGTAACTTCAGGAGTCACCCTTGGATTTCCTGCCATCAGACACAACAAATCTCAACTGTTTGCATAAACTAAAAAATAAATCGAGATACCAATATTGAAAGATGGCACAATCTTGTTTCTACTAAATTATTTAGCAATCAAAAGAAGTTGCAGAAAACTAACCATAATTACTAAAATGCAATTAAAGAAAGGAAATACCATCACGATCCCCGCCCATCCAGGAAGAGAACTGGATAAGAGTGGAATTGTAGGGAACACGCTCATTTATTCCAATATTTTTCAAAGCAGTATCCACACGCCGCAAGAACTTTGGTACTCCCTTCCAAATGGTTTCATGAAAGTAACTTAATCCTGCTCTTGTCTCATCTTGGGGAGCCGGAGGATTTCTCCTAATTTCATCTGTTCGAAATGCTGCTTGAATCTACATGGACCAAACATATATTATGAAAAAAAGGCAATCTCATATATTTCTTAGCATGACTCTACCTTAATTGATCTTATAAATGGTTTTTTATATTAGCCCGATGATAAGAATCCACCAAGAAAAAATAAAGTTTGTTTTACCAGTTGTGATAATGAAACAAAAATGATAAAAATAGCAAATTTAATGTCGAAGGTGTAATTAAATGTATCAACTAACAAAAAGATAATGAATATCTTGAAAGCACACCTCTCTTTGTAAGGCCTCATCAAGCTCCTGCTTATCATCAGGAGTAATATCCTTCGCAGTCAGTTGAGTTAAACAATCACGAATTCTGGAAAATATACAAAGAAAAAACTATTCCCATTTAATATCACAAATCTTGGTTAGGCACAAAAAAGCCGAGTACTACAAACCTCGCGTGTAAAAAAGCCAAATACTACAAACCTCGCGTATTTCTGAAGCAATGATCTACGAACAGACTGAGTAGGATGCGCCGTCAATACTAAATCTACAGTTTGATTCTTCAATGCATTGAAAACTTCTTCCGGCGACTTGTTATGTTGTCCCACAAGCCGTTTCAGAGTCTCTTCAAGGTCTGATTCAGTAGGTGCCGTGGCCTCATCAGAAAAATCGTTCTTTTTCGACTTGATCCTGCGTCTATACGCAATCTGAACTTCTTCGGCAAGATTGGCTAAATTCAACATGTTAGCAAAAGATTTTGCCAGTACAATAGAGTCCCCAGCATCCAAACTAGTTAGAACTCTCCCGAGTTCTTCAAGTTTCTTTGGATCACCTTTCCCCATATATTCTGCAGAAATCTCGTAACAGTCTTGAACCTAGTCCATATTTTAACATTGGAATTATAAGTTCTGCAGCAGATTCACTTGTAATACGCACAAGAACTTGCTTCCATTCCCATCATAAAGTAGAAAGAATGTTGGATTAAAAAATAAAAAAATTAGTTCCAATGTATAAATCTGTCTTGTCTAATCATGGCCGAGGCAAAAGCGGCGACAAAATAATATAAACTCAATAAGTCAAACAGAATTCCAATATGTCAAAAATATATTCAATTAACAGAAAGTAACATCACCAAATCGACAACCTTTCACATTTAAAACACAAAATCTGCACAGACCCACGATTAAATCATGAAAAACAAAAGAATCAAATTTTTTTTTTATAGAAAAAATGAAATAAAATCCGCACCGTCTCTCTGATGTCCTCCCCATGCAAGTCCTGAAGAATATCAAGAAAACGATCCAAAAGCAGAGCATCATACTCCACCAGCTTATCATCCTCAGATACCTTTGCAGGTGCCAATAGCCTTAACTGTGCATCAATCGATGCCATTTTTTCTAGCTTCTTACTCATTTTTATCTCCGAAACTCACTATATATACCCTTAAATAATTGAGAAAAAGATGTCTTTTTCTTCCCTTTCCCTCTTTTTTTCCCTACCCTCAATTCGAGACCTTTCACGACGGTACTTGGAAAAAAGAAAAAAACAAAAGGCACACGGGATTTTTGAGGCTTCAACTTAGCCAAATCACGGATTAAGTTGGTTATTTTGTTGGTTGAAACAAAAGATGATCCCAGAAGGCAAAACTAAACAGAAAAGAGAGAAAATTCAAGAATAACGTGCAACACGAGAGAGACAAAAGATGATTAGACACAGGGCTTGTGCTGTTTTCTGACCGGTTTTATACAATTTTGAATGCTCAGTTGAGTAAATATTTGATTCTGGTTTCGTTATTGTAACAGAAGTTATATTCTGATTCCATGTTTGTGTACGATCAGGACTCCGGGATTATATTTGTACTAGGAATATGCCATGGTTAAAGGGATCGAGAAAAAAATTGGATATTAATTTTTTATGGTTATCTTATCTGTGAGTTCCGAAGATCAAGGATTAACAAGAATATATAACTACTCTTTCAACTCTGGTGACAAGAATCATATGCCTCGTTTATGATTTGTTCTTTGCTACCCATTGTGGTAGTACACATATGGTAGACTCAACCACACATATAACATTGGAAATAAATCTCACATTGATTGAATGGTTGGATATATCCCATGTGACACTACTTCATAAGATAGCCAAAAAATATTTCATCGTTTAGATGCTTAAAAGAGAGATTTTTGTTATATAAAAAGGCAAATTCTGGTGCACAAGATGGGAAGTAGCCAGAGTTTTAAAGTTGGGGATGTACAATAAAAATTTAAATATGTATAAATTATATTAAAAGATGTAGAATACTACAATGTTCTTGCATAAAAACAATATATTATTTTTCATAATTATTGTGTATAAACACATTTACCCACAGTATTTAGGAAAATGAACATAATTTGAAAGTTATCATAGAGTTATTGATGGATCTAATTGAGTAGAACTTTAGCCCACATGCAAATTTTATGTCATTAGATTCATATTTTTTAAGCATGATTTTACATTGGTAAAGTATGATATATGTTAATTAGTCTCAATTTTGGATTATAAGCATGTATGCTAATTTTTATGCAGTTATGCAATCTATGAATTTATTTCATGTTAAGTGTGATATTCTCAAACTAAAGGGTGATAACTATAAAGTCTGGAAAGAGAGAAATCTTCTTCATTTAGGGTGGATGGACATTGATTACGCCATAAGGAAAGACGAACAACCTCATATTACTGAAATCAGCATTCCTGATGAGATTGACCTTTATAAAAAGTGGGAGCGACCTAATCGTCTCTGCATAATATTCATAAAGACTAAAATCTATGATAGTATTTGAGGTTCTGTCAAAGAGCATAAAAATGTCAAGGCACTACTGAAGGCTATTGATGATAAATTTGAGGCTTCAGATAAAGCACTAGCCATCACCCTAATTATGAACTTTTAATCTATGAGGATCACTATTGTGAAAGGTGTGTATGAGCACATCATGTAAATTAGGGACATTGCAGATCAATTAAAGACTCTTGAGGTTGAAATGTCTGAGCCTTTCATTGTGCACTATATTTTGAACACTCTCTCATGTCAATATGGACCTTTAAGATATCCTACAATACACATAAGGATAAATGGTCAATTAATGAACTTCTGACCCTTTGTGTCACGTCCTGAGACCGGAACACGTGACACCGGCGTTGAATCCAAACATGATATTCGGACACAACAAGCCTCGTGTACAGATCTATAATAAAACCAATCTTTTATTCCATAATCAAATAAAATTGTCATTACAACTTCAAATACGAGATCCAAATGTCTCGTACTAAATACAAAGTACGGAAGCGTAAATAAAATAATAATTCTTCATAAGGTTCCTAATGGATCACCATCCCCAGAATTGCTCTTGTTCTTCTTCTTCGATGTCTTCTTCTTCGATTTTGTCTGAGAGGGGAGGTAAGGGGGTGAGTGTCTGGGAAACACACCCAATAAGTAGGGACCAATTGAAAATAAAAACACACATATTTTCATAGCAGAAAACCTTTTAAACATTTCTTTAACAAATCCATAAATCTTGGCATATAAACATATAAACACATATCTTACACATATCCACATAGCGACTTATTGGATTCAAGAGGTGTTCCCATGTGCATAGTACTTTGCTCTTAAGGATCAATAGGTGGATCTCATGCATGTGGCACGCCCACATCATGTAGCACTTTGCCCCGCTGGATCAAGTGGTGGCTCATACACACGTAGCACTTTGCTCTGCAAAGTCCTTCATTCATGATCATGTCACATACTTGTTTAGATTTAAAACACAATCCTCATCTTTGATATTCAATCGAAAGTTTAAAGCATAGATAATGTTTTGAAAACGAAATAAAATTATAGCAAAAACTCACTTACCGTTGGATGTACGAACGTGAAGGATGAATCCCGGGTTGCGAAATAGCACAAGGGTTCTTCCTCCTTGCCTTGAGATTTTCGAAAATCTGAGTGTGTGTGTTTCGAAATTCTTGATGGTGATAGGGTAGGTTTTCTTCTCTTTTATTTGGTATGATATATAATGGTTGGAAGTGTTGGGTGGTCTAATTTAGGCTAGTGTGGGAATTATGGGATTAAATCCCCTAACTCAAGTCCTTAAATCTCACAACTCATGTCCACAAATTTGGATGATAATGTTTGGTAATTAAATGATAATATGTTACTTGGGTAATATTTTTGGGTAATATAGTGGGGCACCAATTTGGGGCTTCACATCCCTCCTTCCTTATTGAAAGTTTCGTCCTCGAAACTTGAATCAACTTGGTTTTGAAAGAGGTATGGATATTTCTCTCGTATCTTTTCTTGTAACTCCCAAGTTGCTTCTCTTTCCGTATGCTTTGACTATTGAACCTTGACGTAAGGGATAGTTCTCCGCCTCAGTATTTGATCTTTAGTGTCCACGATCCGGATTGGAATTTCTTCGTACTTCAGAGTCTCACCCAAGCTCCCTTGATCCACCAGAGGTTTTGCTTCGAGTACATGACTGGGATCGGCAATGTAATTCCTTAGTTGTGACACGTGAAAGATATTATGAATTCGAGATAGACTTGGAGGTAGTGCTATTCGGTAAGCCAGTGTTCCAACTTTCTCAAGGACTTCGAAAGGTCCCACATATCTCGGTCTCAGCTTTCCCGTCTTGTCAAATCGGATGACTTCTTTCATATGTGAAACCTTCACATTGACTTTTTCGCCATTGTTGAATTCTAATGGCCTTCTCTTCATGTCGGCCCAACTCTTTTGTCGATCTTGGGCTGCCTTGAGTCTTTCCCTTATGGTGATGATTTTGTCAGTGGTAGTTTGTATTAATTCAGGTCCGGTGATAGTCTTTTCTCCTACCTCGTCCCAGTATAGGGGCGATCGACATTTGCGCCCATATAATGCTTCTTACGGTGACATTCCTATGCTGATATGATAGCTGTTGTTGTATGCAAATTCGATTAAAGGTAACATCTCACTCCAGTTTGCGCTGAAATCCATGGTGCAAGCTCTCAGCATGTCCTCAAGAGTTTGAATGGTCCTTTCTGTCTGCCCATCGGTTTGCAGATGGTAAGTGGTGCTAAGTGTCACTTTGCTTCACATTGCTTGTTGAAAGCTCTTCCAAAATTGGGATACGAATCTGGGGTCTCTGTCTGATAAAATGCTCACTGGAACTCCATGCAGTCGTACACTTTGGTCCATGTATAAGGTTGCCAGTTTGTCAAGGTTGTAGTTCATGCGGACCGGTAGGAAGTGCGCAGATTTGGTGAGTCTATCTACAATTACCCATATTCCATCGTGACTTTGTCTTGATTTTGGTAAGCCCACTACGAAGTCCATGGAAATGTGTTCAGACTTCCACTCGGGAATCTCAATAGGTTGTAGTAGTCCTCCAGGTCGTTGGTGCTCGGCTTTGACTTGATGGCATACCAGACATCGGGCGACGAATTCGACGATGTCCTTCTTCATTCCATTTCACCAGAAATTTTCTTTGAGATCTTTGTACATCTTTGTGCTTCCAGGATGGACGGAGAACTTTGATTTATGTGCTGAAGTCATCACTTCTCATCTAAGGTCGTTTACGTTTGGCACACATAACCTTCCTTTCATCATAAGGTTCCATCGTTGTCTGTCGTGAAATCGGGTAATCTCCCTTCCTTAACTTGTTATTTCAGTTTAGTTAGGTTGGGATCCTGACTCTGGCCTAACTTTATCGTTTCTTGGAGGCAGGGATAAGCTGAAAGGGACGCTAAATCATCTTTACTGCGCCCTTCAGACTTAGTGCGTCTGCAACCTTATTTGTTTTCCCTGGATGGTAGCTCATCGTAAGGTTATAGTCCTTCAAGAGTTCTATCCATCGTCTTTGCCTCATATTCAATTCCTTCTGGGTGAACAAATACTTGAGACTCTGATGGTCCGTAAAAATTTCACACTTGGCACCGTAGAGATACTTGCTCCATATTTTCAAGGCAAAAACTACGGCTGCTAGCTCAAGGTCATGCGTAGGATAGATTTGTTCATATGGTTTGAGTTGCCTTGATGCGTAGGCAATCACTCTCCCTTCTTGCATGAGTACACACCCCAAGCCTTCCTTTGATGCATCATTGTAGATCGTATAGTCCTTGTCCTCGAAGGGTAAAACTAGTACGGTGTGGATGCTAGCTTTTTCTTTAATGTCTCGTAGCTTTCCTCACACTCTTTACTCCAAATGAATTTTGAGTTCTTTTGTGTGGGTTTGGTGAAGGTATGGCTATTGAAGAAAATCCATCGACGAACTTTCGATAATATCCCGCTAATCCCAAGAAACTTCGAATCTCCGTTACTGTCTTTGGTATTGGCCAATCCATACTGCTTCCACCTTTTTAGGATCCACTGACACGCCTCTTGCTGATATGATATGACCCAAGAATGCGACACATTCTAGCCAGAATTCGCACTTTTTGAATTTGGCGTATAATTCTTTATCTCTTAAGGTTTGAAGGGTAAGACGAATGTGCTATTCGTGTTCTTCTTTGCTTGGAGAGTATACGAGGATATCATCGATGAATACTATGATGAACCTATCCAGAAATGGCTTGAATACTCGGTTCATCAAGTCCATGAATGTGACTGGTGCATTTGTCAGCCCAAATGGCATTACTATGAACTCGTAATACCCATATCTTGTCCTGAAAGCGATTTTCGGGATATCCTCCGACTTGACTTTTAATTGGTAGTAGCCCGACCTCAGATCGAGCTTTGAAAAGACCTTAGCTCCTTTGAGTTGGTCGAAGAGGTCATCTATCCTTGGGAGAGGGTACCGATTCTTGATGGTGATCTTATTTAACTCTCTGTAATCGATGCATAATCGCATGCTCCCGTCTTTTTTCTTCACAAATAGGACAGGGGCTCCCCACGAATATGCACTTGGTCTAATTTGTTTTTTGCCTAAAAGTTCTTGTAGTTGCTTCTTAAGTTCTTTCAACTCAACTGGGGCCATGCGGTAAGGTGCCTTCGAGATTGGTGCAGCGCTCGGCATTATATTGATTTCAAACTCTACTTCTCGGTCTGGCACTAGTCCTGGCAAATAAATATAATGGATCTAAACTGAAAAATAAAAATTAAAAACAGGAAAACATTTTCTCGGCATGAAGTGGAGAAGCAAAAAACAAACAAGAAGATTAAAGGCAAACCAAAATTAATCGATCATTCAATCAAATACAATAGAACATAAGGGAAAACGAGTAGTTTATCTATATATATATATATATATATATATATATATATACCAAGGAGCCGGAAGTAATTGCGTTCCAGCATCACCAACGGTCGGAATTAATTGTCGTCCCTTCGCATGACGTCCTCGCATCACAAACGTCAGGAATCATTTGTCGTCCCTTTGCATGGCTGCTGGAGAGAAGCCTCACCGTTTCGGAGGCCCTAATTGATTCTTGTTGAAAAACTAAAACATGGCATAACATATAAAGGGCCTAATTCGAAGCGGGCCGGACAATAAAACAAGGCAGGGAAAAAATCAAAGCGCCATCAGAGAAGAGCTTAAAACCCAACCAAAATGAAAGAAGCCTATCGACCCATTATTGTTCAAAGCATTAGCTTCTTATACTGTATAATAATATATTATGATTATATTGCATATGATTTTTTAGTTTTCTTGAAATATTCCAAGGTTTTGTATTATCAAATACTTTCAGGGTAAATTTGGATTGAATGATTTGAAGTCATGGATTTTAAATACATTTAATTGTTTGGATGAACATATACATAGAAAGGTTAATTAATTTTGGTCGAATCTTAATCGAATGCTAATTATAATTTGAGATGCTCCCCATGATTTAAAATATTTATTTGTTACACAAAATCAACGTTTGTGCTATCCCATTTATCACATAATACATGTACAAAGAAATATTTGGGCACGACCTTTTTATCAAGTTGTTTACCTTAATTAGAAGAATTTGTTATAGGAAAAATAATAATTTCCGTTTCAGATGAAGAAATATAGTGGAATTCATTTTTATTTGTTTGGTAAAATTCATACTAACAAAAAACACCGTACATGCCAAGAACTTTTAGCTCAATTGGCACCCAGAACTCCCATAATTGGGAAAGATCTCGGGTCAAGACCACAAATCCCCTCTCCTCCTTTGCCTATTAAAAAAAAAACTGTACATGACACTCTTCATTTTTCATTAACATTCTATTTGGCTTTTTGCTGGAGCTATGGAAGAGAATGTATGCACAATTCTGAACCTTAAAATACTTTGAAATACTCATTATTATTTAGCGTTTTACATAATATAATGAGTAAATTTCAAACATAGTCTCGTAGAATAGATGTATTTATAGTACTAGTCCAAATTTTTAGAACTAATCAAATATAGTCACGTGAAAATTGTTTTTAATCAACAATAGTTCCAAACTTTTGTTACTAATCAAGTCACAAACTTTTGTTTTAATCAAAGTGATATTGTGATACAACAATTGTCCTTGCTGTGTGATCGATCGAAACGCGGTGCTTGTGATGTTGTATGGTTTAAAAGATTTGAGTTGCACCGTTACCATCAGTTATACTTTTGATGAAGCGGTAAACGTTTGATCCTACAAGTAATCTCAAAGGTCCATAATCAATTATGAGATATTTTTTGTTAAATTTTTTTTTTAAATGTGGGATTAAATTTATTTTAAATATTTATGTATGATTATTTTTTATTCACTACGTGGAAGATTAAACTTGAAACATAGATATCCAAGCATAACGCATGAAGTTTCAATTATCAGTGTGTCCCAATCAGTCGGCAGATAGCAAAAAAACACCAAGTTGTGTTTATTCATTACGTGGAAAATTAAACTTGAAACAAATGACAATTCAGATTCCGGGCTAGAGTGGCTTCCAATGGATGCTGTTGCCATCATGAAACTCATGTGGGATTCGGGGAATTAATATGAGAAAGCTACAAACATTAGTGGTGCCAGAAATGATCTGTGCAATATAGACACAGTGTAGTACTAGCTGACCACCCTTTTCGAGGGTCAACTATTTGGGATGAAGTTGATTCTTACCTGGAATTTTGGTAGGATATATCTACTTTTGTACAAGCATTAAACAAATAAAAATACATTAAAGAAAAAGTGAGAGAACATAAGCAGAGAAGGCGGCGGCTTCCTTGAAGAGGAAGAAAAACTCTTGCCCTAAAAAATAACGGCTTCTCCTTTTATTTCAGGGAAATGGGCCCTAGTAAAATGGGCCACGACAAATGGGCCTTATAACATTAGCATGAGAGACCACCCTGGGTGTGATGGGACTGCTCGGGAGTTTGTGCTCCAGTTCATTTCTTCATCTTCTGGAGCCAAGGGTAGGACTCCCCTTAGAGCCCGGCTCGGGTTCAGATACAAAAGGTTGTTGTCCATTCTTTCTCTTACCTTGTAGCAAGGGCGGGACTCCCCTTAGAGCCCGGCTCGGGTTCAGATACAAAAGGTTGTTGTCCATTCTTTCTCTTACCTTGTAGCAAGGGCGGGACTCCCCTTTGAGCCCAGCGCTCGAGCCTTATTCACATGCTTTTAAGGTGCCAAGTAGTATAAACTCGGATTTAATTAGAACGATATTGGAAAGGTTGAGCTAAAGAAGACAAGATGGAGGCATTCCTGGGAACCGAGCTGAAGTCTACCTGGATGAGTGACATGGGTGGCCGCGGTGGAAGTCATCCTCGCGGCCGAGCTGGGGTGGCCGAGGTGGAGATCTTCCTTATGCCGACCTGCTCGTAGCCGAGGTGGAGATTTTCCTAAGGCCGGTCTGGGTGGCCAAGGTAGAGATCTTGCCCAAGTCAGATTTTGCATAGTCCATACTTTTACCATGGTAACATTGATAATAAACAAATAAAAGATCGAGAGATAAATATGATCTACAAACTTGTTTTTCGGGGTGTTACTTGGGGAACTTGATAACTTGAGCATGTTTGGTCTTATTATGCAGCAGCAATTTCAGAACCCACCAGTCCATTTGCTCAGCAAAAAAAGAAAAAGAAAATAATCTTTTAGGAATCACGACAACTCCACACATTGAATCAAAATGTACTTGTTTGAATATAATTAGGTCAATACAGGTTACAGTGACATAATGCTAGAACCAGTGAAATGTTTTGACTAAACTGCCAAATGAATATATGACCTACAAATGCCAAAATTCTGATGATGTTGGACCCAATGCAATCCATAAATCCCCCAAAGAACCAAAAGGCCTACAACTACAATAAGTGGGACTGTGTTTAGTCTTTTTTTTTAGCATAACTTGAATTATATTAAAAAGTATTGGGTACAAAGAGGAACCAGTCAGAGGACAGACTATGCCACCGACAAACCAAATCAGACAAATATACATTTATCAAGCCTGCCAAATTCAAACGCAGCAAAAAAAGTCGGACCACACTAGTCAACGACTATGTTTAGTCTTGCAAACAACCATAAACTCTCTTCTCACTATCCGATGAGGAACAGAAAGTATTAGAATTTGATCAATGTTAAAACTATGAAATGCTATCTGCCAACTGTATTGTCTCTTACACATCAATAGGAATGCAAAACTGATAAAGGGGATGCTTTAGTTTAACAAATCTAATATTGACTTAAATTAATAAAACTTATTAATATCAAGAACAATATGTTTTACGCTATTTTAATAGTTATTTTCTTTTTAAAAGAGTTAAGTTCATTTTCTCCCTCGATCTTTACCTATTACCTACTTGAGTTAATTATATCTCAGATAATACCATTTTAGTTTTTTATATCAAGATATGACCATTTTATCCATTGATTATGCATTAGCTTGTAGAATTAATTATAACGTCTTCTTAAAATTAAGTTAGTAAAAGTGTGGAAAATGGTAGATGCATCATTTTATATCTGTGATTTTCATCTTTGGTCGCTCAATGAACCCACCCCAAGATCGAGAGGGTTTATTTGATGATACATCTAAAGGCACTGCCCTTAGGGGTATATCTTACCATACATTGCGAATATTTCAAATTGAATATTTCTAATGTATGATGGATAGACCCCTAAGGTAGTGTCCCTGGGGTAGCATCAAAAAATCCGATCGATAGATGTCTTTTACTTTAACAAACCGTCAAATTAAATGGTCCATATACAAGTGGCCCATGTTTGTATGAATGGGCTGCATAATGACCTTCAAAAGGGTCAGTAGCCCAGTCTACCTGGCTCGTTGTTTGTGACGTAAGTGTTCTGGGTGGTAATATATATGTTTTTCATTTATGCGCTGAAATTTCGAGTCATTTTCTCTACTCATTGACTTCTAGACTCTCTCACGCTTAAACTAATTTAAATTAATTTCCATCGAATTTAATAGAAAAATTCCCTCAGCACATATTTTCTTCTTTCATTAAACTCGAACCCAATATTTTATCTATGATTCATATAGCTTACATCAATTCATCGAGATTAAGTAGGTGTTTATGATGCTTTTCAATACTCCTTATCTGTTTTTCAGAAAAAAAATAGATTTTGAGTGTTTTATTTCATTGTTATCTAAAAATAAGTAGGTAAAAATTGAAGCAGATAAGCATGTCATGTGATGTTTTTTATTGTTTTTACTTGTGTTATGATAATTTTGTAATAATTTGAAGTTTATTAAGCTGTTTTATTTATTTTAATAGCAAGCAATCAATGTTTTTTGCTTAAAATCAACTTTTTCAACTTTAAGCAAAAGCAACATAAAATACTTTGAATAATCAATTACAAACACACCCTAAAAATCTTTGTTGCTGAATTGTTGTTGTTGTTGTATCATTTAAACAAATATGGATTGATGAAAGTTGTGAATATTGATGCCGAGCCATCAATAAATGTATAGATGGATAGATTATATGGATAATTATATGTAACAACTGTTTTACAAATTTAACTATCTAATTTGAATAATTACAACTGACTCTCTTGTAGAATATATGTATTACAATAATACACACTCTAGTTTGTAAATATACAAGAAAAATTACAGCTATCTCCCTATTTAACATAAAAATACACTATATATGAGGTATATATTATTATTCAAATTAGATGTGCTAAAATAATAATTATAAAAATTAAAAAGATCTATATGACGTTCATCCAAGATTATATAACAATCCGAAATACGATGTTCTTGTGGATAGAACTTTAATTTGCGTGTCTGCTAAGTGATGAATTATGATTTTGAATTTAACACGTCCACTAAGCATGTAATGATATGATTTTTTCCTATAAAACCAATATTTACAAGCATTTCATAGTATATTTAAATAGAAATTTTAAATTTATGTAACATTCTGTTAGCATTCACTTCATATTACGGGGAAATATTTGTCGGACCTAGTTTGTATCTCACTTATGGACTAATATATATAATTGGTCTAAAATAATTATTGTATTATTTTGTGTTTTTTATTCAAATTTTTTATGTTTTAAAATTAAGCTGGCGTATAAGTAGTATCAGAATAAGATATATACAAGTACTTCCCATGTGAATGTGTCAAAGTCATCATTCAGTCGTTATAATTGGTCTAAAATAATTATTGTATTATTTTATGTGTTTTTTATTCAAATTTTTATGTTTTAAAATTAAGCTGACGTATATGTAATATCGGAATAAGATATATACGAGTATTTCCCATGTGAATGTGTCAATGTCAGCATTCCGTCGTTGTTTCCTGATTTTTGTTTGTAAATTTATTGCATCCACAAGCTCGTATAACTCAATGTATATTTTATGAAAGAAATTTACTTAATTTCCTGATTTGACAACACTTTAATTTCAACCAAAAAAGAATTCAACATCATAGCACGCGCAACGAATATCCCGCCACAAGCGTCCAAGACATAATTAAATAATCTAAAAATAATAGCAAATACAAACGTCTAACATTAACATCGATAAATACACATCTAGCATGCCTTAATATTCTAACGTTCACAAACAAAACTTAGAATATAAATTATGTTATAGAAGTGCGCGATATGTAGAGGTTTTATATCGGGTGCTATTTTACAAAAATAAAGATAACCATTATATATATTTGTGAATCTGAAATAGTAAATATTAAATTAGTTCATTGATAAGAATTTCAAATCTATCATTGTAAAATAACTAAAAATAATAAGTAATGAATTTCAAACCTATAAATTTAAAAGTTAAATAAATACTTTTTCTTTTTTGAGATGGTGGTTAAATATTTTTTTTACACATTGTCGAACTCGAATTCGAGTCACTCTAAAGTGAAGGTAAACTCTTACCAACTGGAATAGCTCAGGAGCTCAAAGGTTATATAAATAATTTGACTGTATTTGTTCGAAAGATAACAAATATTTTCAGTTCCGATGTTTATGCTCCACAATACAGTTATGCTATACAACGCATCGCCATCCAAGATGGGTTAACTTGGAGATCATAATCATACAAACAATTGGCTTTCTTTTCTTATTTGTAATATTAATTGTGTATGTAAGATCAAACACTTGCCGTTTTACCAAAAATAATAACTGGTGGTAATAGTGTAACTCAAATCTTTTAAAATGTTCAGCAGTACAAGCATCACGTTTCAACTGATCACACATCAAGGGCATTTGTTATACCTCAACCATCTCCTCTCAATGATTGCACTCCTTACAACACGTGACATTGACTCTGATACCAATTGTAAGACCAATTGATTGCTACTTTACCAAAAGATATAGTTGATGGTAATGGTATAACTCAAATCTTTTAAACCGTACAATAGCATAAGCACAACACTTCGATCGATTATACAGCAAAAGTTGTACCCAGCAATTGTATAAATGATTTTAATCGAACTAATTTAATTAATATTTTGTATAAATTTAATTGAACTAATTATTCTAATAAAAATAATTTTGTATTTAAATTAAAATAAATTTATAAATTATTTAAGCATAAAATTCTCATATATTGTTATTTTAAATTTATAAATAAATAATTTGTGGAATACAATAATTATTATAAAGAAAATAATAAGGAATATTATTATTTTCCGAGTTTGAGTTTAAAGTTGATGGATAGCGGTTATTTTTATTTCTTTATAATGATTTTTATATCTGAGAGAATTGTGCTAATTAATCTCCGACAAAATTTAAAATTTTATCTAAGAACACTGACATTACTGTTGGGCCCCGTATTATATCCAAAACCTAATCCAAACAGAATCCCCACTGTTTGGATAAGGCTGATGGACTTTAGATATGTCCAAAAATGTCAATTACATTTGTTTGATAATGACATATCTGTTTTTTAGGTAAAAAAAAAAGATTTTATATTGTTTCTGTATTAAGAAAACAGGTAAAAATATGAATAGAAAAACAAATCATGAGAATTTTTTGATTGTTTTAAATTATATAATAATTTTCTAATGAATTGAAATTTATTAAACTGTTTTTTTTTTATTTTAACAGCAAACACTCAATAAATTGTATTAAATTTTTTTTTATAACTTTAAGCAAAAACAACATAAAAATATTTTGAATAAATAATCAAATATACAACTTTGCTAAAATTATTTAGTGAAATTTGATATATATATATTTATTTTTAGAGCAACGACAGCTTTTAATTCTGTCTGTTGAGTTCGGCTTTAGTTATTGTGACAAATTTTATGCCATTAGGATTTTTAAAAATATATATATATGAAATAGTTTAGAAGGGTTTAGTGAGAGATTAAAGAGAATAATACAAGTGATAGATATGTCGTGAAATTCGGGAATTAGGAAATTGTTGCATAATAAAAGAATCCCATCTTGGAATATCTTTGCCAAGAGCAATATCTTGATTACAAATTAAAAGTAGAGGTAGAATTTTTAACTTTTTATTTTGGATAATGCCATTAAATTTTCGGAATGTTATTTGGATAAAGTATTTTAAATTTTAATTTAAAAGGTGATGAAAGTTGAAATTATATTTGCCTTTAAAAAAAAAAAAATTCGGGTAATCACGTTTTTAGCGCAACGAATAATATAAATTTATATTCGATAATTTATTTAATAATTGAGATTAATGTGCTAAATAACTTTTTGGCTTCAAGTAAAACCATTTACTTTCATAATGTTATAGTATTCTAAAAGTGATATTAAAAATCTACATATAATATAAATAAAATTTATTCTCCCATTATATATATTTAGCATCGCTAGCTTTATATTAAACAAGATAAACCGGTGCAAATTAATTTGATATGAAATAACAATATCATATGTTTTTCAACAAATTAGGATGAAGTCCTCAAATTAAGTTTGAACTTTGTGTTTAATTCATTGTCAGCAAAATATTTTTTCTAACTTCCTAATATATCTTATTAATTTTTATCAACTCTAAGTTGTTCTAAAGACACAAATACCATTTCTTTATCATTTAAATTGCATATTTTATTTCTTCCAACAACAGCGGTCTGCATTTTCATCGTTATTTTTTTCTTGAAGTTTTGCAGTGCAAGAAACAGAGTTATTTTTATCCTAAAGAAACGAGGTGCTTTATTGTACATGCATGGGCATCAAGTAGGTCTTCATTTTCATCGCCATTGTGTCATCGCAATTGTTTCTGCAATGCCAAGAAACCATTGTTTCTTGAAGTTCTGCAATGCCAAGAACTTCCGAATTTTTATGGATGATGAGTTAATGATATCTTGTATATTCATTAATTAAAATCGTATAATTCATTTTTATTGTAAGAGTGGAAATTTAGTTGGTGCTTATAGGATTTTTCATGAGAATGAAGAAACTGATGTGGTTTTTTGGACTAGTATGATCAATGTGAATGTGCTAAATAGAATGACTGATGAAGCATTGAAATTGTTTGATGAAATGTGTTAAAGTGGAGTGAATCCTAATGAGATCATAATGGTGACAGTCTTTTCAGTTTGTGCCATAAAGGGATATTTGAGGGTTGAGGAGCGGATTCATGAGTTTGCGGATCATAAATGAGTGAGATTTAGTTTGAATGTGATGAATGCCACATTAGATATGTACGCTAAGTGTGGGGGTTAGTTAATGCTAGAGACATTTTTGATAATATTTTTTATTCAAGAATTAGGAATGATGAAAGATGAGTGAAAGATTGGATCGAGATACAAGTATTTCTATGTATACTGCAAACCTCACTATGATCAAATTTTCAAGATAGCTGGAAGATTGGATCGAGATACAAGTGTTTCTATTGATTTTCATTGTGATTTTACATTTTAGTTTTGTGTTTTTGATCGTGGGTTCTAGATTCAATCACAAGATTATTGTGCTTTTGATGTAATATAACAGAGTTTGAAAGTGTTATGATTTTGTTGAATGTTGTTTGAAGCTTAACATGTGAGTTTTTTATGTAATAAAACCAAGTCATGTTACCACAAATTATGATATTTAATACAACAAATTAGTTTATATAGTATCACAAATTGATATATTTAGTACAACAAATTGTATAATTTAGTACCACGGATTATGTTATATAATATCACAAATTATAATATTTAGTACCACAAATCAGTTCATTTAGTACTACATATTAGCTTATAAAGTACCATAAATCAGTACATTTGGTATCACAAATCAATATATTTAGTACCACAAATTATGTTATTTAGTACCAAAAATTTGTTATTTAGTACCACAAATTAATTTATATAGTACCACAAATATGTATATTTGGTACCACAAATCAGTATATTTGGTACAACAAATCATTATATTTAGTACCACAGAGTAACATATGCAGTGCAACAAATTGTTATTTTGTAAAAAAATGTTATTTAATACAACATATTAGCTTATATAGTATCACAAATCAGTATATTTGGTACCACAAATCAGCATAGTTGATACCACAAATCAGTATATTTAGTACCACAAAGTAACATATATATTACTATAAATTATTTTATTTAGTACTAAAAATATGTTATTTAGTACCAAATATTAGCTTATATAATACCACAAATCAGCATATTCGGTACCTTAAATGTATGATAACATATTTTCCGTACTAAATAAATTATTGTACTATATAAGCTACTATGTGGTACTAAATATATTGATTTGTGATACCAAATATACTGATGTGTGGTACTTTATAAGTTAAAATGTGGTATTAAATACAAGCTGACGAAATTTTCACCTCCAAAGCAGAATCATAGGGGCTCAAGCGCCTGTCAGTCTACCAAAAACTATAGTGGGCAGAACCATGGGCGCTTGAGCGCGGATTTGTGGTACCAAATTTACTGATCTGTGGTACTATATAAGCTAATACGTTGTACTAAATATACTAATTTGTGGTACTAAATATACTGATTTGTGGATCTAACTGACATATTTTTTGTGGTACCAAATAACAATGTGGTACTGTATAAGCTACTGTGGTACTAAATATACTGATTTGTGATACAAATATACTGATATGCGGTACTATATAACTAATATGTGGTACAAAACATAATGATTTGTGGTACTACAAATATAGTTAGTACCAAAGATTAGCTTATATTAGAACTATCTATTTTGCATGTTATATAACATATAATGACAAGTTATATATAAATCTATTTGCAAACATATCACGCTATATATATCATTACCATATATTAAATGTATGACAATATGGTACTAAGTAAGATTAATTGTGAACTATCTATTTCGTATGTTTTATAACATAAAATGACATGTGATATATAAATCTATTTGCAAATGTACCAAGTTATATATATATATATATATATATATATATATATATATATATATATATATATATATATATATATATATATATATATATATATATATATCATCACCACATATTAAATGTATGATAATATGGTACTAAGTAAGCTATTATGTGAACTACTAATTTTGCATGTCATATATAAATCTATCCGCAAATATACCAATTTATATATATCATTATCATATATTAAATGTATGATAACGAGGTACTAAGTGAGTTAAGATGTGAATATGTATTTTGCATGTTATATAACAAAAAATGACATATTATACATAAATCTATTTGCAAATATACCAAGTTATATATCATTACCATATATTAAATGTATGAATGTGGTACTAAGTAAGTTATGATGTGAATTATGTATTTCGTATGTTATATATAAATATATTTGAATATACATCAAATTATATATATCATTATCATATATTAAAAGTATAATATTTAAGCTAATCCTGTGCTATTATACTGATTTGTGGTACTAAATATACTAATTTGTGGTATTATATAAGCTAATATGTGGTACTAAATATACTGATTTGTGGTATTAAATAACATATTTTGGTACTAAATAACATAAATTGAGGTACTATATAAGTTACTATGTGGTACTAAATATACTAATTTGTGCTACCAACTATATTGATCTGTGGTACCAAATATACTGATTTGTGATACTATATAGTATGATTTATGGTACTATATAAGCTAATTTGTGATATTATATATACTAGTTAGTGGTACTATATACACTTATTTTGCTATGAATTTATGTGCATTTTATGATGATTCTTGGACGATATTATGTGTTTTTGTGTTGTTTTTGTATGTTCCAGAAATAAAGGTAGAAATTCATAAAAGTGAAGGATTTGAGCTAATTAACGATGAAAAGGATCAAACGACCGACATGTCGAAGAAGAACAAAAATTTGAGTTTTGCAAAAAAAAAAAATTTGGGTTACTATTCATGCGATTGATCGCCAATCGTCGGTTGGCAGAATATTTTGGAGATCGATCGTGAGGACTTCGCGATTGATCGCCAGATGCATAAAATTTCAAGATTTTGTTTCCTATTTGAAGATTTTGTGTCCAAAAACACAAAAACTCTTCCCCAATATAAAAATGACCATGTTGAACGAAAATTGGGGGGATTTTCAGACTTTCATACCCTAGGAATAACCTACATCCATACATTCATCTTCACCGACATCCACAATTCATCCTTCCATCCTAGTATCTTTGGAACATCCCCAACAAGGAATCGAGTACACAATCGAGAAAGAAGCGAGAGAGGAAGCAAAGATCTATGAACGGAGTCGACGCTGTGAGTTTTTCTTTGTCTTTAATTCTTAGTTTTGTTGTTTTGATTTATTATGAGGAACTAAGTTTATTTATCGATGCTAGGCAATCATTTGTCACGAACCTATGATTTGATGATTTATTTGATTGAATTCCTTTATTCTATGCGTATAATTTATTGTTCTTCATGCTTTTGAGTGATTGATCACCCTTGAATGATTGTTTATATTGTGATTGACTTGACCATACGATAAAGTAAATTGTACGTGGGTTTTAGAAACAGACCAAGTTAAATCTAGCACACGTGTGATATCAATAGATTTATCAAAATCGTAGGCTAGAAGTTTTCACAAAACTTATGCAATATTGAGTTGTTAAATAAGTGCATGACCATTGACTTACTACAACTCTATATTAGATTCAATATAGCTTAACATAGTATACTGAATGCATTAGGGGAACTCGTCACCTTAGAAGTATTTGGATATTCAATCGAGAATTGTAGAGGATTGTATTGGTGAGCCGACGTCTCGATAATCTTCTCTAGTTGATTTTTCTCGTTAACTTTGATTGACTTGTTGGATTAGTAGTTTAATTTAGTTAATTAGTTTAATTGTTTATTCAATATTGTATGTTAAATATAGTTAAAAGCGTCTTATTTGGTACTTGCTTGTTAGTCCCCGAGCAAAGATAAAATAAATAAGACCCAAAGTGGCCAAGGCTAGAAAAAATTAGAAGAGAAGCTCGATATGTGTTGAAATACGAACATTAGAAGATTATACTATCTTCTTTGCGTTTATCCTACATTTTCTTTGAAACTGACATCAATGGCCTAACATTACAAGCTTATAAAGACCTTTTGATCCAAGTTAGGGATTGACTACATTATTGGAGAAGTGTTCGAGAATATGTCTATGGGTGCTCAACGATAATCTTGATTTCGAGTTGATTAGCATAATTTGATCTTCAAGATGTGTGTGAAACTTGAGATTAAAAATATCACATACACACGTTCTGAGTTTGAGATATTTTGCGTGATATAAGGGAAAACACGTCTTGTTCAATTTGTTGATTGATTCTTGTATGTCTGTGAGTGAGATGTCCGAGCTATTTAGTAACCAAGAATTGTTCCATTTGAATTATCAATGTTAAACTCTACATTTTGATCTTATTGCTAGCTCGAGGACGATCAAGTCTAAGTTTGGGGAGTTGATAAATTTGATTTTTACACTTATTTTGTTATGAATTTATGTGCATTTTATGATGATTCTTGGACGATATTATGCATTTTCGTGTTTTTTTTTTTGTATGTTCCAGGAATAAAGGTAGAAATTCGTAAAAGTGGAGGATATGAGCTAATTAACGATGAAAATGACCATACCTAGCGAACATGTCGAAGAATAACAAAAATTTGAGTTCTGCAAAAAAAAAAAAAAAATATTCCAGGTTACTTTTCATGCGATCGATCGCCGGTTGTCAGAATATTTTGGTGATCGATCGCCAGGACTTCGATATTGATTTCCAGATGCTGAAATTTCAAGATTTTATTTCCTATGTGAACATTTTTGTGTCAAAAAACACAAAAACTCTTCCCCCACTATAAAAAGGACCATGTTGGACGAAAATTGGGGGGATTTTAAGACTTTCATACCCTAGGAATAGCCTCCATCCATACATTCATCTTCACCAACATCCACCGACGCTGTGAGTTTTTCTTTAACTTTAATTCTTAGTTTTGCTTTGTTTTAATTTATTACGAGAAACTGAGTTTATTTATCGAGGCTTGGCAATCATTTGTCATTAACCTATGATTTGATGATTTGTTTGATTGAATTCCTTTATTCTATGCGTATAATTTATTGTTCTTCATGCTTTTGAAGGATTGATCACCCTTGAATGATTGTTTATATTGTGATTGACTTGACCATATGATATTGCAATACGATATAATAAATTGTACCGTGGATTTTAGATTGAGACGGACCAAGTAAAATCTAGCACACGTGTGATAACAATATATTTATCAAAATTGAAGGCTAGAAGTTTTCACAAAACTTATGCAATATTGAGTTGTTAAATAAGTGCATGACCATTACTGCAACTCGATATTAGATTCAATATAGCTTGATCATAGTATATTGAATGCATTAGGGGAACTCGTCACCTTAGAAGTATTTGAATATTCAATCGAGAATTGTAGGGATTGCATTATTGAGCCGGCGTCTCGATAATCTTCTCTAGTGGATTTTTCTCGTTAACTTTGATTGACTTGGTTGGATTAGTAGTTTAATTTAGTTAATTTGTTTAATTGTTTAATTCAATATCGTAGGTTAAATATAGTTAAAAGCGTCTTATTTGGTACTTGTTTGTTAGTCCCTCTGGGTTCGACCATATTCTTCTTATCTATACTAAAACTTGACACCGTCCACTTGCGGTATAATTGCGCTGTTGTGAAATTTTATTGTTTAAATAAATTGCGATCAACTATATAAGCTACTATATATATTAATTTGTGGTACTATATAAGCTAATTTGCGGTACTATATATACTAAGTGTAATGTATATTTGGTGCTACATTATGCCATGTGATGCATCTTTTTCCTCTTTTGGGCGCTGGTACTAAGTATACTGATTTGTGGTACCAAATATGTAGTATTATATAAGCAAATATGTGTTAAATTTACTGATTTGTGGTACTAAATAACATATTTTTTGGTACTAAATAACACTGATCCTATATAAGTTAAGTTGTGGCACAATGTAACATATTTTGTGGTACTGTATATGCTGATTTATGGTACTATATAAGTTATTTTGTGGTACTATATAAACTAATTTGTGGTACTAAATAACTTAAATTTGTTGTACTCATTTGTGATACTATATAAGCTAATTTGTTGTATAACATAAGTCAATTTGTGATACTAATTAATGTAATTGGTGCTAATATGCATATACTATTACTCCACATATTTCCAAGTGACATAAACAAAATAAAGCATCGGAACTATTTTCATATTTGTCCAAGTGAAGTAATGATCCACATTTCCTTTTATAAATGTAATTTAGGACCAATTTCAACAGAATAAAAACTGTGCACAAATTGACGACAACTATTTACTAAATTGTTCGTCCCAACTGCACAAACAGTAAATGATCTCATAGTGTAAATATATGATACAAACAAAATTAAATGAAACTAAAACACAAACAAACCAAGAATATCAACGTTGAACTTTCTTGATGGCATAAGGCCACAATTTCGAAAGAGCGGCATCTTTCAAAATTATGATCAATGTTGGTGACACGAGCTGATGTGGCAGGATTTCATCTGCTGCAAGATCCTTCAATTCAGCAAACACAATGTGTTGCTGATTTGTGGTTCCTCGCTCGATAAAGACTACCTGAGAATTCAAATTATTAGGTTAACGGATCCCTGTAAACAGATACATAAATACAAAGTCACAATACAAACACAATGCACCATGACACATCCAATCTTCAATCAATTCTAACCAAGACACCAATCTGAGCAACAAAAATCAGGAACAAGAAACATCAACTTGATAGACGAACAAAATCATCGAGCAACACAAAATTCCAACTGATTTTGAAAATCAGACAAACAGAGGCATCCACCTTGGAGGGGATGCAGCCAACGTTAAGGCAAGTGCATTCGAGGGACCCTCACTTATCATCATCATCATCATCATTAAGAGACAACATGAAAGATGTGTCTATTCTAACGGTCAATATGATAATTAAGACAACTTTGCAGAACCATTTCATAGGTTAATTATTTGTCCGCGCTTCAAAGATAGTTAAATAGGAATGATATGTTTTGATTCAGTGATTGCCGACTATTTACTGTCATTAATTACTTAGCTTAAGCCACATGCTAAATGAATAAATTCTCATCAAATTTGAACTCCAAGAAAGGAAAATATCATCCAAAGATCCCTAATAAACAGTTTAAAAACAAAAAAAAAATCTAGTCTTGCATCATATGTGATGCCCCGAAATTAATTAATTGCAATTAAGGCATTAATTATGTTTATATGATGAATTATGTTGATAATTGATTTATGTGTTGAAATTAATTATCATGTTGAAATGCTTAGTCACATGGTAGGCGTGACCGGGGGTTGCATTTCAGGGTACGTGTTATGCATGATGGGTGATGAAGTGTTAAACATGATTTAATTGTATTGATTGTCAATTATGAGGAAAGCATGATTTAGTGGAAGTTTAATGCATTTTTGTAAATGCTTTTAAAATATCATGTTGGGGTATTTTATACATCATGTTAATTGGTGGGGTACAATTTTTAATTATCTTTATAACCCTTTCCCCACTCTACCCAACTCACTTTACCCTTTACACTTAAAATCCCCAAATCACTCTCAAACCCTACCATTTCCCCCCTATTTTCGAAATCCACCAAGGAAGGAGAAGGAAAGCTCCACAAAACTTCTGTTTGTGGAATTTTTGTTAAGATTTGGAGTCTTCAAGAGGTATGGAACCGTTCCTAAAGTTTTTATGATGTTTGGTTTTGAAATGGGGTGATTTTGAAGTGATTTATGTGGGTTTGTTTTGAGTATGTGTTGAATGTTGTTGGGGTATGATTTTTGAAGTGTTTTATGTGGGTTTTAGTGAGTTATGATGATATTTGTGTTGTTGTAAAGTTTGGGTTTGAATGGTATGAAGTAGAGCTTGAAAAATGCTCAAAAATGGCGACTTTTCGATGTACAGGGATCGGCGATCGATCGCCACATTTAAGCGATCGATCGCGACCCAGCAGTAGGCGCCAGTAACGTTTGGCGATCGATCGGCGAGGCTGGCGGTCGATCACGCCAAAAGTGGCGATCGATCGCCAAGAGCTGAAATTTTCAGCAATGCCCAGTATGATCTCGCGATCGATCGGGCCTGGGCGGCGATCGATCGCGAGATATAAAAATATGTGTTTTTGATTTTTTTTTGTGGGATTTTTGGATATTGGACTATTTTTAGCTTCTAATATCGATTTGTATGGTTATGTAGAACCATCACAGGTACCCACGACATCAAGGAGATAAAGTTCTCCAACTTCTCCACTTTTGGAATTAAGGTACGTAAGAGACGTACGGGCATCGGACGGTAAAACACACCTCTATACTATGACTATGCATTTATCACATGAGTAGCTACGATGAAATGATGATGTTTATATGATGTTTATATAATGATACAATGTTATGATATGGTAAGATGCCATACGATAGGGTAAGATGCCCACATGGTAAGATGCCATACGATGTTTATGATATGGTAAGATGCCAAACGATAGGGTAAGATGCCCACATGGTAAGATGCCATACGATGTTTATGATATGGTAAGATGACATACGATAGGGTAAGATGCCCACATGGTATGGGGATGGTTCTCGTTCAAAGATCCCATTGATATCTGCTGTCTAGATGGCACAGTTGTTGGAACGAGGCCATACAGGATATCTCATCTATGCCGTTGATATTACTGAAAAGAAGGAAGAATTAAAAGTTGAGGATGTGCCCGTAGTGGCGGAGTTTCCTGATGTCTTTCCGGAAGAGATTCCCGGATTCCTACCGACGAGAGAGGTCGAGTTTGGGATTGAGTTACTGCCAGGGACGTCTGCCATTTCTCGTGCCCCGTATAGGATGGCACCAACGGAGTTAAGAGAGTTAAAGATTCAGTTGTAAGAGCTCCTTGATAAGGGTTACATACGCCCTAGCGTATCGCCCTGGGGTGCACCAGTCCTATTTGTTAAGAAGAAAGATGGTTCGATGCGTCTGTGCATCAATTACAGACAACTGAACAAAGCCACGGTGAAGAATAAGTATCCACTTCCGAGGATCGATGATTTGTTTGATCAGTTGCAGAGTACGAGGCTCTACAGTAAGATCGATCTGAGGTCGGGGTATCATCTGATTCGAGTAAGAGAAGATGATGTTCAGAAGACAGCTTTCAGGACTAGGTATGGGCATTATGAATTCCTAGTCATGCCTTTTGGGGTGACGAATGCCCCAGCTGTTTTTATGAGCCTGATGAACAGGGTATTCTAGCCGTATTTGGATCAGTTCGTCATTGTGTTCATTGACGATATACTCATTTACTCCCGGATCGAAGAGGAACACGTGAAGCACTTGAGGACGGTACTTCAGATCCTTAGGATCATCAGTTATATGCAAAGCTCAGCAAGTGCAAGTTTTGGTTGAGCAGTGTGGTGTTCTTGGGTCATGTTATATCTAGCAGCGGAATATCTGTAGATCCCAAGAAGATTGAAGCTGTGATAGAGTGGGCTGAACCCACTTCTGTACCCGAGATCCGAAGCTTCCTTGGTTTAGCGGGTTATTACCGACGTTTCGTCGAGGGTTTATCTAAGATCGCTAAGCCATTGACACAGCTGACTCAGAAGGGAGTCCCGTTCTATTGGTCCGAAGCTTGTGAGGAAAGCTTCCAAGAATTGAAGCGTCGTTTGACTACGGCACCTGTATTGGTGATTCCTTCTGAGAATAAGAGGTTTGCTTTGTACACGGATGCATCATTGCAGGGTTTGGGCTGTGTGTTGATGCAAGATAAGCACGTGGTGGCTCATGCTTCGAGGCAGTTGAAGCCTCATGAGACAAGATACCCAGTCCACGATCTGGAACTAGCGGCCATTATATTTTCCTTGAAGATTTGGAGGCACTACCTATATGGTACTTCATTTACCATTTTTACGGACCATAAGAGCCTGAAGTTTCTATTCACTCAGGCTGAACTGAATATGCGTCAAAGAAGATGGATGGATTTACTCAAGGATTACGATTGTGAAATTGAGTACCATCCTGGTAAAGCAAATTTGATAACAGACGCCTTAACTCGGAAGGTGAAGAGTACTGCTGAGGACGCTATGTGTTTATCAGCGATGATGACTTCTTATTGCCATCTGGGCTATGATTTCGATGTGGACACGTCGCCGGTGCGAGTGTCAACCTTGTTGGCTGAGCCAGGCATATTTGAGACTATCAGGAAGGCCCAGAGGTCGGATGATGAGATTCAGAGATGGTCATCGATAGTACTTCAAGGACAGTCATCAAAGTTCAGAGTGGCTGAGGATGGTTCTTTGAGACAGGGCAATCGTTGGGTAGTCCCAGATACGCCGGAGTTGCGTAGAGGAGTATTAGAGCGAGCTCACGGTAGCCGGTTCAGTATTCACCCAGGAGGAAGAAAAATGTATGAGGACCTAAGTGGTCAATTCTGGTGGAGACGCATGAAGCGTGATGTGATAGCCTTTGTCAAAAGATGTTTGATCTGCCAGCAGGTAAAGACAGAAAGACAGAGGCCTGGTGGCAAGCTGAAGAGCTTAGAGGTGCCCCAATGGAAGTGGGAGCATATATCTATGGACTTCGTGACCCACTTGCCAAGAACGGCCTCTGGATTTGATGCGATCTGGGTGATCGTGGATAGGATGACGAAGGTAGCTCATTTCATCCCTTATTGTATGAATTTCACATATCTAAAGATGGCCCAATTATATGTGCGGGATGTAGTGAGGTTGCATGGTATTCCAGTCTCGATTGTGTCTGACAGAGACCCAAGGTTTACTTCACATTTCTGGGAGGATCTCCAGACAGCTTTGGCACAGAAATGAGTACAGCTTATCACCCTCAGACAGACGGCCAAACAGAGCGTACCATTCAGACGCTCGAAGACATGTTGAGTGCATGTGTTTTGGAGTTTGATACTCCGTGGCAGGATTCAGTAGCACTGGTAGAGTTCTCCTATAATAACAGCTATCAGGCGAGCATTCAAATGGCTCATTTTGAAGCTCTTTACGGACGACGCTGTAGGTCACCGCTGTATTGGGAGGACTTGACTAGTAAAGCGGTCGGAGGACCAGATTTGATTAAGGATATGGAAGACAAGATTAAGTTGATACGTCAAAAGATGAAAGCGGCCCAGGACAGGCAAGCAGCCTATGCCAATAAGCGGCGACGACCGCTAGAATTCCACGTAGGAGACAGGGTCTTCTTGAAAATCTCACCCTTCAGGGGTGTGGTTCGTTTTGGTATGCGGGGGAAGTTATCTCCGAGGTATGTTGGGTCGTATGAGGTATTGCAGCGTATTGGTACATTGGCCTACCGTTTAGCTCTACCGCCGTCTTTATCCGGTATTCATGATGTTTTTCACGTTTCTATGTTGCGGAAGTATGAGCCAGATCCATCTCATGTGTTACAGCATACTGAAGTGCATTTAGACTCAGATGTATCCTACGTAGAACGACCGGTCAGAATTCTGGATCGAGAGGATCGCAGACTACGAAGCAAGATTATACCGATGGTCAAAGTTCAGTGGGATCGTCGGGGTGTCGAGGAGGCTACGTGGGAGACGGAACGGAATATGGTGCAGCATTACCCGGAACTATTTTCTGGTATGATTTATGTTTAGTTTCATTTTGGGTAAGTGCATGCGATTTTGAGGACGAAATCTTATAAGTATGGGAGTATTGTGATGCCCCGAAATTAATTAATTGCAATTAAGGCATTAATTATGTTTATATGATGAATTATGTTGATAATTGATTTATGTGTTGAAATTAATTATCATGTTGAAATGCTTAGTCACATAGTAGGCGTGACCGGGGGTTGCATTTCAGGGTACGTGTTATGCATGATGGGTGATGAAGTGTTAACATGATTTAATTGTATTGATTGTCAATTATGAGGAAAGCATGATTTAGTGGAAGTTTAATGCATTTTTGTAAATGCTTTTAAAATACCATGTTGGGGTATTTTATACGTCATGTTAATTGGTGGGGTACAATTTTTAATTATCTTTATAACCCTTTCCCCACTCTACCCAACTCACTTTACCCTTTACACTTAAAATCCCCAAATCACTCTCAAACCCTACCCTTTCCCCCTATTTTTGAAATCCACCAACGAAGGAGAAGGAAAGCTCCACAAAACTTCTGTTTGTGGAATTTTTGTTAAGATTTGGAGTCTTCAAGAGGTATGGAACCGTTCCTAAAGTTTTTATGATGTTTGGTTTTGAAATGGGGTGATTTTGAAGTGATTTATGTGGGTTTGTTTTGAGTATGTGTTGAATGTTGTTGGGGTATGATTTTTGAAGTGTTTTATGTGGGTTTTAGTGAGTTATGATGATATTTGTGTTGTTGTAAAGTTTGGGTTTGAATGGTATGAAGTAGAGCTTGAAAAATGCTCAAAAATGACGATTTTTCGATGTACAGGGATCGGCGATCGATCGCCCGTTCCAGGCGATCGATCGCGACCCAGCAGTAGGCGTCATTAACGTTTGGCGATCGATCGCCACATTTGGGCCATCGATCAGCGAGGCTGGCGATTGATCACGCCAAAAGTGGCGATCGATCGCCAAGAGCTGAAATTTTCAGCAACGCCCAGTATGATCTCGCGATCGATCGGGCCTGGGCGGCGATCGATCGCGAGATATAAAAATATGTGTTTTTGATTTTTTTTGTGGGATTTTTGGATATTGGACTATTTTTAGCTTCTACTATCGATTTGTATGGTTATGTAGAACCATCACAGGTACCCACGACATCAAGGAGATAAAGTTCTCCAACTTCTCCACTTTTGGAATTAAGGTACGTAAGAGACGTACGGGCATCGGACGGTAAAACACACCTCTATACTATGACTATGCATTTATCACATGAGTAGTTACGATGAAATGATGATGTTTATATAATGATACAATGTTATGATATGGTAAAATGCCATACGATAGGGTAAGATGCCCACATGGTAAATGCCATACGATGTTTATGATATGGTAAGATGACATACGATAGGGTAAGATGCCCACATGGTAAGATGCCATACGATGTTTATGATATGGTAAGATGCTATACGATAGGGTAAGATGCCCACATGGTAAGATGTCATACGATGTTTATGATATGGTAAGATGTCATGCGATAGGGTAAGATGCCCATATGCATGAACGTGAATCAGGGACAACAAAAGAAGGAAGTTAACGAATAACCAGGCAGTTTACTTAACTAAGATTTCATGCATTTACTATTATGTTTCTTTTTGTTGTTAAGTAAGGATGTATATGCTCATGATGTGTTGTCCCTGTAGGTACACTTTTGGACTAAAAGACTAAGGGCCGGGTTGAGGCAGTGAGCTAAAAGGAGCATGAATGAACGTAGGATATAGGATTTTGATAGTCTCTACTCTAGGAGTAGTGTAATTCTATATCTTTAACATTCATTACCGAGAATGTAATTATTAAGTTTTGAAATTTTATTTTTGGCCTGTAATTTTATTAGCTCAACGCTACAACCGGTGCCCCAAGAGGTTATGAATGCATGTTTAGTCCTTAATATGTTATTAGTTATGATGTTAAGGTAGGAAGATCCTACATCATATCTAACCAATGAAGCAAGAAAAAAGAAGAATATGCAGTAAAAATATGAAACCCGATAAATACACAACTGCAAATAGTTAGTTACATCATGTCTAACCAAAGAAACAACACCAATGCTTTTCATAATTGATCGAGGCATTCCACTTGTCACCAACATATTTTTCCAGGGAAACTTACCAAGATTTTGATCGAAAGCTTACAATATTGAAATGGGACGTGCCAGCGCTATAATCGGGCAAAGAAATCTGGGGAAAAAGCGACTCAAACCTAAGGCAAAAATCAATGAAGAAATCTGGGAGAAATTTTTAGCATAAAGATGGAGTAAGAAATTTTGGAGAAGAAAAAGAAAGAGTTAATCGGGGGTAGAAACTAGGAGATGATGTGTATTACGGTCAATTGCATAACATAGGGATGTGAAAATAAAAAAATTCTCTAACTAGGGAGTGCATAGCTTATTTTTTATTAGGGACTGCCACAATCATCACCTCCACCTAATCCAGCACGAAAGACAAAGTCACCACCGAGACCCCTCCACCAGCAAAGTCCCCTCCACAACCAACACCCACAAGAGCGGTGATGAAAAGCACCGATGCAAAGACCATATCAAACCCCAAAGGGGAAGAGAAAGCTGCACCAAGAGAACCCACCTATATAAATTGAGGAAACGATGGGAACCAGAGCCAAAAGGGCTGAAAGTGGTAGCAGATCAGCTAACGTTTTTCAGAAGGAAACTCCCATTTTCCAGAGAGAGAGTGCTTCTGTTGTATTAGATCACAAATACGTGAGTTACAACTATCCATCCAACCCCTGGTAAAAAAAATCCATGGTTTAATTACATTATTTTGTTAACCCCACAAGCTTAAAAAAAATTCAAAGGCAAAAAAATCATTTAACCCCACCTCGTACGGAAAAAAGAAAAAAGAAAAAATCAAAGGCAAACTACAAACAATAGTCTACAAAGAACTCATCATCATCATCCATCTATCCCCATCCAACTAAATATACACACAGATTTGGGATTCAGCCCGCATGGCGGCGGCGACTTTCATTACAACAATAAACGACCTCCCTGACGTCATTATGTATAATATAATCGCCGCCGTGTCGGATGTTCGCTGCCGCAACTCCGTCTCAATCGTCTGCCGCAAGTGGCGCCATTTAGAGCGCGCCACACGTGCTTCCCTCACTCTCCGTGGCAACCTTCGCGACCTCTTCATGGTCCCCGACTGCTTCACATCCGTATCCCACCTCGACATCTCTCTTCTCTCCCCATGGGGTCACTCCCTCGCCGCCGCCTCTGACCCTAAACTCATCGCCCGCCTCCTCCACCGCGCCTTTCCTTCTCTGTCTTCCATCACGCTCTATGCTCGAAACCCCTCAACTATTCAACTAATCGCTAATCAGTGGCCCAATCTCAAACACGTGAAGCTGGTCAGATGGCACCAGAGACCTCAAATATCCACCGCCGGTGATGAGCTCAAGATCTTGTTTCAGGAATGTGGACAATTAACTTCTCTTGATCTTTCGGCGTTTTATTGCTGGACGGATGACGTGTCTCCAGCTCTTGAGTCATATCCGTTACTTGCCTTGAATCTCACCTGCCTCAATCTTCTGAACCCATCATTTTCTGAAGGTTTCAAATCCGATGAGATTAAGATTATCACCAAATCTTGTCCAAATTTAAGGGAATTTCGCGCTGCGTGTACGTTCGATCCAAGGTATATCGGATTTGTTGGTGACGAGGGTTTGGTTTCTGTGTCAGTGAACTGCCCAAAATTATCAATTCTTCACTTGGCTGATACTTCAGCTTTATCGTCTGCGAGAGGTGACCCGGAGCACGATGGGTTCACCCAAGAGGATGCCAAGATTAATGCAGCCACTTTGATCGAGGTATTTTCAGGGCTTCCATTGTTAGTAGAACTAGCTTTAGATGTTTGTAATAATGTCCGAGACAGTGGTCCAGCTATGGAGGTTCTCAACTCGAAATGCCCCAACTTGAGGTCGCTTAAATTGGGGCTATTTCATGGGATTTCGATGCCAATTGAGTCCAAGCTCGATGGCATAGCCCTTTGCCAAAAGCTTGAGTCACTGTCGATTAGAAATGTGGGTGATTTGACTGACATGGGACTGATTGCAATTGCCAGAGGGTGTTGTAGGTTGGCAAAGTTTGAGGTTCAAGGTTGCAAAACAATAACCGCACGGGGGATGAGGACTTTTGTTTCTTTGCTTCGTCGGACCTTAGTCGATGTTAGAATTTCCTGTTGCAAGAATCTCGGTGCAACGTCGTCTTTGAAAGCATTGGAGCCAATTCAGGATCGAATCGTGAGACTTCACATCGATTGCATCTGGGATTGTGCTGAAGAGCTCGAGGATCTCGATGGGATCAATGGTGGTTTCGACCTCAATGTATTGGAGCAAGTGGAAGCATCAAATCCCCCTGGTGGACATTCAAGCAATTACTATACGAGTTCCAGTTTTGAATACTCGGGCATAGGTAATTCCCCCAAGAAATGCAAATACTCGTACAATCTTGACTCTAGTTATGTAGGATTCGATCTTAATGAAATTGGCTTCACATATGGGAATGGGTTCGTTGAGAAAACATGGGACAGGCTTCAACATCTATCTCTTTGGATCGAAGTAGGCCAGCTTTTGACTCCTCTATCATCTGCAGGACTTGAAAATTGTCCAAGGTTGGAGGAGATTCGAATCAAGGTTGAAGGAGATTGTAGGCAGTTATCAAGGCCCTCTGAGCGTGAATTTGGGTTGAGCATTCTAATGAACTATCCTAGCCTAAAAAAGATGCATTTAGACTGCAGCGACACCATTGGCTATTCCCAAACTGCACCTTCCGGGCAGATGGATTTGAGCCCTTGGGAACGGTTTTATCTGTTCTGTATCGGTAATTTGGATCTAACTGAGCTGGATTATTGGCCTCCACAGGACAGGGATGTTAACCAGAGGAGCTTATCTCTTCCGGCAGCCGGTTTACTCCAAGGATGTGTCGGGCTTAGGAAACTTTTCATACATGGGACGGCTCATGAGCACTTCATGATGTTTTTTCTAAGGATACAGGATCTAAGAGACGTCCAGTTGAGAGAGGACTACTATCCTGCACCAGAGAATGATATGAGCACGGAGATGAGGGCAGACTCTTGCAGCCGTTTCGAGGCTGCGCTTAATAGTCACCGGAAGTCTGATTGATGCAAACTGACTGCGATTAAAGAGGATTAAGGAATTTCTTGAATCAGGATCGTTTGATGATGTTTTTTGGTCTGTTTTGTAACCGTATACAGTTTTGACAATAAACTTTGCCAGCGGTCTGTGTTTTGAGTTTGGGGCAACACACGTGTAGTCTTAGACATGAATAAGCTGGACTGTGAATTTCATCCGATTGTTTATTACTGTTGGATTATGAAATATAAATGAAATCCTTGAGAAAATTATTTAGATTTATGGCCGTTTTTAGTTGGAAAATATGCATCAGTTTTTAAAAAATAATACAGAAAAGGCAATTACCTGAACCTACTTAGCTGTTTGATTTGATACGAAGATATAAATGTGTTTTATTTATGTCAAAGTCCAGTATGCTTGTTTTATTTATCTTATTAGGCTACATTTGATAGGTGTGATAGGATAATTGATTGACATATAATTTGGTGGATAAATTGATGATTATTAAAGTAATGTACAAATAATCTTGTGTTTGGTATGCATGATAAGTAAGACATGAAAAAATAATAATACATTTGGTGTAACATTGGATAGACTTAAAAAACATTGGATAGACTTAAAATAAGTACTAAAATGACTGATATACCATTGAATTAGTTTTCACTATTCGTCTATTCCTTACAATATTCCAAATTATTTTATTTATTATAATTATTTTTTCTATCAACTATTTATTTATAGGTTTATTAATATATTACATATTAAATTTTTTTTTAGTTTTATACTTCGATTTAATATTAAAAATGTAGGGTTTTTTTTTTCTTATTTTAACCCAAAAAATAAACAATTTATCAAAATAATTATTTTTTTAAAAAAAAATTCACCAAAAAGACCTAAAACTTAATCTGAAATGTCATCTCAGATGATGTCTTTGCGAAGGTGTAAAAGAAAATATTTATTGAAGACAACGTACTACGGAATGACATCTTCGAATTATTATTTTTTAAATATTATAGAAAGGATCTTAGAAGGGTCCGAAGAAGGGATTCCAGAAGGGTTCATTATTCTGGAACTGTGTGATCTGAATTTCAGAAGGGATATTGTAGCAAAGGCGATAACTGTGAATTTTCTCATGGATTTTTTAATGTGGCTTCACCCAAGTCGCTACCGGACCGAAGCATGGAAAGATGGGAAGAATTGCACGAGAAAAGTATGTTTTTTTGCTCCTTCAACGAAGTAGCTTCGCGTGTCGCCGCTGGATCCCTCTTTTCCACCGCCCATGAATTATCCGACGACGGAGAAAGTATACCTGAATCTACCATTCCTGTGTTTTTTGCCACGCTTCACCTACTTCTCCTGTAATGGGCATGTCCCATTTATCGCGCCACTTTCACCACCACTATTCCCTAGGTGAACATTCTGGAGTTCAGGGTTATCCGACATGAAATCTTGTGGGTTAAAATTAATTTTTTTTTTTTAAAAATTATATAACTCTTAAGATGCCTTCAATATAAAAAAAATTTATATTAAAATCATCATTTGAAATAACAACTTCTACAATGTCACAAAGACAATATCATTTGTGTGAAAATTTTAAAAAAAAGTTATTCTCTAAAAAAATATAAACTATGTTTTGGGTTAAAAAAATAAAAAAAACCCAAAAATGTACCCTATCAAAACACACAAATATATTTATGTGGCCAACAATGTAAATTTAATTAAAATGTCTATTGGGAACTATTTTTTCCTTTCACGAATGTTTGCCCTTTATCCACTTTTTCTGAAGGAAATACTTATCGATAATTATAATTTCTTTTGTTTTCAAACTTATTTATGACCAAACCAATTTTTTTTAATATAAAATGTGGTAAATATCTTACTATTCATGTATCAATTTTAAAATATAGCATTGAATGGATAAGTCTATGAGAAAATTTAATTATTTCTAAATCAAATTAATTTTGGATAAGTTAATTTTTTTTAATATTTAGGTGGTCTGATATAAAATTTAACAGACTTTTAAAATCGGTACAAAATTTTCATTGTTAAAAATATGTTAATAGATCTTTTAGTAACTTTTGCCCTAAATTAACTAATCAAATATACATATATTAAGTTAATTTCGTTTAGATTGTTTTCCTCGTCATTTCAGTATTTCTCAATCGATTTCACGCGAACTATTTGCGTCCCGATTCGCCAGGCTATTGAGATCTCCAGAGAAGCGTGATGCTAATTCTTACAGAACCTCGCGAGTCTATGTTACTTGTCATCATTCGTCAACTACGTTTCTCCCCGATGAATTTACCGCGGCGATTCTAGTGAAAAACGAGGAAAAAAACATGGGTTCAGTCGATGTGATCAAATGTTGCCTTGATTCCATCAGACAAGTGAGCTCTACATTTTTTTTCACTTACTGTGAATTTATTTTTTCGGAATAGAATTTTGATGTCCCTTTTTTCATGTTATTATGTTCATGAAATTAATTTAGAAAGCTTTCTGCGAATTGTCTTGGTTTCTTTAAGGAAATTTAGGGGAATGAGTTGGTTTTGTCGGCCTTATCTATGATTTTGTATGTGTGTCAGATTTCAGATGACATTAAAGATGCAATTGTATACTTGGATGCTGGTAGTACAGAGAGTTTCCAGTTTCTCGGAGCATTCCCTTTGTTTCTTGAGCTCGGTGCAATTTCTGTATGCAGCTTGGAGAACATTTCTTCTCTCGATAAGGTTTGATGAGTTGTTAGTTGCTACTAATCCTCTGTTTAACATGTCACTTGAATCATTTGTTTCCATTTCAGTGAGTTGATCCTTTTGATCTAGAGTTTAGAATTCTGCATGGATTTTTAGTTCGGAATTTTTTAGGCCTACTCAGGATAGCATGCTATTGATGGGATGTCATAACCTGTGTTATCATTGTTTTGGGGGATTAAATCATCTTCAGATAATACTTGCTTCGGTTGGTTGATATGATCAAAGTGATGCAATAATACCAGTTTTAAGTTTATGCTCTCAACCATTTAGCCTAACACTCTTTGGATTGAGGGGCATCGCTGCACCAATGCTTACTAAATGGAGTAAGGTCATGCACTACGACAACCAAATTAGCGGAAAAGTTTCGAAGTAATGGTTTAAAAATTGGAGGACATGACACAGTTTGAATCATATTAAAGTACATTTGTAAAATTGGGGTGGGGCGCTGCACAGAGTTCTTGTTTGTTCTGATCTCTTAGCATTTTATTGATAAAGCACGACTTTATTTTTAAAGCTTGATGTGCTACGCAGCTGTGATTATTTGCTATTGCTTTTTTGAATTTTTTGATGCCATGTGTTCTAGGCTGTTGGCTGGAGTACCAGTTCTGATCCTGCAAAGAAAGTTGTGGTGATTACTTCACGGCTTTTAAGTGATGCTCATCGTTATATAATACGTTGCCTGAGCACACTTCCAGATGTTCACGAATGTGCTATTTATACGTCCATTTCAGAGGTGTTCAATTTTTACAACTGCTTGAAGTTACTTTTCTTGTTTTTTATTTCAGTTTTATTTTTCCATGAATACCCCTATTCATATGTTGGGCTAAACATTGTAAATTGTTGTTAGTGCTTTCACTTTTCTTTCGGTGGTTATTAAAGATTGACTTATAATGTGGTGGTAGCAATTATATGAAGTTTTGATTATTGCCGTTCCTACAGTTTCTTGTGATAATCTCTTGAGGATTTGTTCATATTTTCTGTCCGTTGCAGGTGTCACACTCAGCGTATCCTGATTCACCTCTGGGTCCAGATGCTTTCCATGAATATGAATCTTTACTTGTCCAGGATTATGAGGAGGTTGTTAAGAAACATGAAACAAAATCCTATGTGACTGGCGAATACGATCTCAGGGAAAGTACTGTTTCTGAAGATGAAGGATGGTCACAATTAACTTCAATTGAAGCTGATGCTACTGATGGCATTTCAAGTACAAAAATACCACAGAAAGATTCCTCCATTGTCTACTCAGACGATGTCAGACAAAAGTTAATAGTTTCAGTGCATCACTTCCCTTTGATTTTATGTGCATTTTCTCCCAGAGTTTTTGTCTTACCTTCAGAAGGATCTGTTGCTGAAGGTTTCTTATCATCTGAGCATGAAAATTCTATTAGCTCTGGATTGCCTCCATTAAGTACTGGGAAGCCTTCTGATACTGAGGATGTTAGTCCTGGGTCGACTCTCACAGCTCAATTTCTTTATCATTTGGCGTTAAAGGTGATTTAACTTTGTCTTTTGTGGAAATTTCTCATGCAAAATCAACTCTTAAAAAAGTTTACGTTTGGTGATTGCTTGGCAGTATACGACTATTTTAGAGATTCTTTTGAAGTTTAGAATTTTGATTGCATGAACTTTAATTTATTTATGTGTATCTAAAACTCCTACTGTCCACATGAAGCATAGACGATAAGAATTCTGAGAAATCTAGGTGAAGAGAAAACCTTGTCTGTGAACATGCCACTCATGATATATACCTATTAGATGACGGGTACTCTAAAGTACATTGCCATCGCTTTGAGGCATTCCTATATTCATTACCTTTTGAATAACCTAAATATGTCAATGCACTCTGCCATTTCTTGGCCTAGCACAAATTTATTTCTTGCCCTCATAAATGTTGTGATTATTTGTCAATTTTCTAAAATTGCCATTTCCTTCACTGCAAATACTTCAACTCTATTTTTATTTTGATGCCAAAGTCGGTGTGTTAAATTCATAGTTTGCTTGAGACTATATTTTTGTATAAATATTGCAGATGGATCTGAAACTTGAAATATTTTCTCTGGGTGATGTGTCGAAAAAACGTTGGCAAGTTGTTGACTGACATGTCTAGTCTTTATGATGTCGGTCGTCGTAAACGATCAGCAGGGCTACTGCTCATTGACCGCACACTTGATCTTCTTACACCATGTTATCATGGGGATTCGCTTGTGGATCGGATGTTTTCTTCTCTTCCTCGTAGAGAACGCACAGCATCCTTAACTCAGATGAAAGGGTCCCTCAGCCGCTTAAAAAATGGCCCTGTTAAACTAGAACGTGCTCCTCTCAATGTGCAGATTCCACTTGAAAATATTATCAGTGGAGATGAGTCAAATAGCAATTTTCAGCTTTTGAAAAGCATTGAAGCATTTTTGCATGGGTGGAACACTGGCGACTCAGATGCACAAACTGTTGAGTTGATGAAACTCGGCAGGAAACTGAATGATAAAAGTCACCTTCTGCATGGGTCCTTTGTCTCTACTGAAAATTTTCGTGGAGCTCCTTATTTGGAAGCAATACTGGACCGGAGGACAAAAGATGGGGCCATGTTGATAAAGAAATGGCTTCAAGAAAGTTTACGCCGGGAAAATATATCTTTGGATGTGAGAATTCGTTCTGGTTTTGCTACCAAATCAGAGCTACAGCCTTTGGCTAAGGCATTGGCCAAACGACAATCTTGTTTGGTTAAAAATAAAGGGATCATTCAGATAGCGGCAGCTGCATTAAATGCTTTACATGAGGTAAACTCTGCTTATTGGGATGCAAATAACAGTGCTGAGAAGATACTACATGTAAATGCCACGGACACAATCCAAAGCCTTGCTGCTCAAATTAGCGACCTCATTAATAAGACTGCTTTAGAGGGTTCACAACTGCAAAAACGCAATAATGCAGAGAAGCCAAAGGGGCTAATTACTCTCCCAGATGCTCTGCTTCTGACAGTTATTGGGTATTTATTGGCCGGTGAGAATTTCCCGACTTCTGGTTCTGGTGGTCCATTTTCATGGCAAGAGGAACATTTCATGAAAGAAGCTATTATTGATGCTATTTTAGAAAACCCAGATGTCTCGAAACTAAGATACTCCAGGGCTTATCGGAAGAGCTTCAAGCAAACTTGAACAAGACGAAATTTGATGAGAAGAAGGAAGTTTCGTCTGCTCAATTGGATAGTGTTGATTTCGATGACGATCGGTGGGATAGTTGGGAAGAGGATGATAATGATGCTGAAAAAGAAGCAGGCATTGAGCCAGCTTATGGTGACATGCAGCTAAAGTTAGAGCTACGAGATCGGGTAGATAATCTTTTTAAATTCCTTCATAAGCTATCTAGCATGAGGGGAAATTCGCCACTGAAGGAAATGATGTTGGCCTTGGAGACTAAACGCAATGATGAACAATACTCAACCAAAGGTTTGCTCTATAAAATTATAACAAGTGCATTGGCAAAAAATGAAATACCTGGGCTAGAGTACCATTCTTCTACAGTTGGACGCCTTTTCAAAAGTGGATTTGGAAGGTTTGGCCTTGGACAGGTATCTTTACTTTAACCTTCATTATCTTGTTTTTCTCCAATTATGTCCGAGGGCTAACTTTTCATTTCATGCTGCAGGCTAAACCAAGTCTGGCGGAGCAAAATGTTATTCTGATTTTTGTAATTGGGGGAATCAACGCAGTCGAGGTTTTTGTTCTTTAAACTCGGTTTCTGGTTCCTTATTAGTGAACATGAAAATTGTTGACAGTTGTTTTTTCCTTTGCATTGCTAGGTGAGGGAAGTGCAGGAAGCATTGACTGAGAGCAGTAGACCTGATATCGAATTACTTCTTGGTGGAACGACTTTTCTTACCCCGAACAATATGTGTGAATTACTCTTGGGGGATTACAGCTATTTATAAGCAAACCGGTATATGATTCTTGCAAATAGTTAGTCTAAGCTCTAAAGTAACAAAAATATTACTGAATTGCAGATTTAATTTGTCATAGGATCACTTTTGCTATCTGAAATTCGTATGTGCCTAATGCTCCCATCTTCTTTGTTTCAATCTTTGTTTAAAAAAATTATATACGACTCCTAGCCCTTATTAGGTCCATCCCTATTTTTATATATGTATTTCTTTCAATATGACGTGAAGTTTATCGAAGTAAAAGGAACTTTTTGTTTTTGTTTCTTGGCTTTGATTTTTGGGCATTTTCATTTGAATATTAGGCCATTGCATATTTTATTGTTATTGACGACCGAAAGATGTTCGTTTTAAGATGTACTATTAAATTGCCGTCTCATCTAAAAGCTCGAGCTTGTAGAGAGATTGAATTACCATTTATTCTCTAACACTTCCCGCCACTTGCGAAGTAAAATGAACTGTTTGTTTTTGTTTCTTGGCTTTGAATTTAGGAATTTTCATTTGAATATGATTGAAAGATGTTCCTTTTAAGATGTACTATTGAGTTGCAGTCTTATCTAAAAGTCCAAACTTGTATAGAGATTGAACAATTTATAGAGATTGAACAATTTATAGAGATTGAACAATTTATCATTTATTCTCTAAACACTTCCCCTCATTTGTTGCCTGGTTTATTCACTTGTGGGTCGGTTTATTCCTTCTTTTTTTAGGCCCATCAAGTAGATATTTTTACGTGGATGGAGTTGCTTATGAGTTTTGAACGTAGGTTCTCGGATTTAGCCAGATACTCTGATATCATGTTGAATTATCGTCTCATCTAAAAGCATATGTATATAAAGAGGTTGAATAATTTATCATTTATTCTGTAATATGTATGTAATAAAGAATTATTGAGCCGTAGACATGAGAGCAATTATTTCTAGTTGATGAATATATTATATTTTATAGTGGATAGTTTACTTGGAAATGATTGGTCTCATGGAAATTGAGGACCTTCCATATGCAAGAATTTATTGATGGACCTCCTAACGTTGACCTATGGGTTTTCTTCACTTCTAATATTGATTTGGATGTCAATGTTTAATTCCAAAAAAAATAAAAAAAATCAAATTCCAGAGATTTAAATGTGACCGATGGATTTAGACAGAAGATTTACACGACTATATAAATTCATGTACCAAAGTTAGCTTCGAAATTGTCAATCGGTTTGATTTGAATTGTAATCCATTCTTATCTTCCGGGTTAAAATCTAAATGTTACAATATTTGTGAGAAAGTGAGGAATTGACGAGGCACATACAAAATGTTCGCCATGAGTTGTAGTCCACTATAATAAATTAGCATCCAAAATAGGGGAGATTCGACCCTGCGGTCATATAGGGTCCAGATTAACTTTGACTTTGGGGTGTGGGTATCACGTACTTTGGTGTGAGACTCGTATCCTAAGATTGTGTTTGGATTGAACGATTTGAAATGAATACAAGAAGCTGTTTTCAAACAGGTTGCTTTTAGTTGAATTCTCCCTCTATGTGTCCGATGACCCGAAGTCCTAATCCAAGGATAACACCTTGATCGAAGGTTCCCAAGAGCTAGGTTTGGATAAAAAGTTGATTTAGATATTTCAAATAACCTCTTCTTTTTTCAATGCATTTTCTGTATATTTTGGATGGATTTGAAATGACAACAAGATAAATACATATAATTTCAAATCCATAAATTTCAAATAATTGGATTTCAAATCATTTCTCTAAATCAAATCATTACATCCAAATACAACGTAAAATAATGAATTTCTCCCAAAATACTCGCACGGAACGGAGCGTGTCCCTACGTTACGATTGCTCGCGTGGGTATGTCTTCTTTGTTACCAAACACCGGTTTTTGGTCTTCGTATTTCCTATTTCAATTTATTATTTTATTTTAAAATCAAGTTGTGTGAACTCTAATTTAGTAACGACATATCCCCTCATGATCTTAATAGACTAATAAAAAAATCATATAAATTGAGATGCAGCTTTACTCTAAATTAATTAATTTTTATTTAGTTCATTTTCAATATTTTGCAGCCATCCAATTTATGATTATTATCTCCAAAATTTAAACTTAAACTTATGATTACATTAGGCATTTACTAAAGGTGGGTATGTAACTGCTTTTCAAAATTATTTATCTATTTCTCAGGAAAAAAAAAACAGATTTTAAGTATTTTTTCATTGCTTCTGTTACTGCTTCTCTAAAAATAAATAGGCAAAAAAAGAAATAGAGAAGCATGTCATGAGATACTTTACACTGCTTTACTTTTGTGATAACAATTTTGTAACAATTTAAAGTTAATTAAATTGATTTTTTTTATTTTAATGGTAAGCACTTAATTATTTTACTTAAAAGTAATTTTCTCAACTGTAAATAAAATAACGTTAAAATATTTGAATAAGTTATTACGAACACATCCTAATTGAAAAGCTTGTGGTGTATTAAATTATTTATCTTTTTCCATGAATTGAGCTTTTAACTTGAAGTTAGACCTTAATATCATCTCCAATCTATTTAATCTAAAATATGATGTGACATGACATCTATTTCGCATTTATGTTTAGATAATTTATATTATTAATTAATAATAATTTATTAAATATTAAGTTTGTACAGTAAAACTCTTATTCAGAGAATTGATGAATTAAAAATAAGAGAGAGAGAGAGGCTAACATGGATTCGTTGCAACTTGCAAAGTAGAGCATACCATAATCGCCACCCGACCATCATCCTCACACTTTCCTTGATCAAGCTCAAGTGCTCAACCACCACATTGCCGCCGGCCGTGAAGCTCGATTCTCACACCATGGAAACTGACAAGGTACTACTACACGTAGTCCATTCATCCCTCCGTAGCGCTTTCTTTCCTGGTCATTAGGACTTCTCTTTCATTAACCATGTGTCTTTAGCCAAATTTTCTTGGGTTTCTTTTGTGGTACCTCTATCTAGCTCAGAAGCTTCAACCAATCTGTGGATCTTTACTTGTAGAAGGATCTAGCGTGGTTCCCCGAAATCATATTTGGGAAGCATGCTGGAGATCTGAGAGTTGGATATTTTTCGTGGGTGGTTTTGGGTTATAAATTTGAGAGTTTCAGCTGGAGTTTTTTGGAAGGAAGAGTGTGTGGGTCTGCCATTAATAAGTATATATTTGTGCAATATCGGGTGTTTTTCTTCTTCTTCTTTGTGTTGGATGCATCCGTTTTGATGAAAATCAGTGAAATTTAGTTTACGTATCCTTCTTCGTGTTTTGTTGATGGGTAGACTAAGGTTTGTTTGTTCTTGGTTCTTGAATTTTATCTGCCGGATAATGCATATGCTTTTTTCATTCTCTATGCTCTTATGTTAAGTGCAATACTTGTTTAAATTTTATTTCATTTTCCTTAGATGTAGCTCATTACTTTCTACGGCTGAAATCTGGCTACTTTTCTTGGACTTTAGCTGAAGTTTACTTGAACTGAATGAGGTTTTGTTTGATGCAGTTGGCTTATGGTAGATTCTCCTTAAAATATAGTAGATCCCTTATCAAGTTTTCTGGCATGTAAGGATTCTTTCTTGAGAGCCATCGCTTGTTGCAAATATCCTTTTCAGTTCTAAACGTCATCTCTTTAGATCCTTGCCCCTTTTGCTTTTGCTAATTCTGCACGTAGATAGGAATTTTCAGTTAACGTTTAGCTGTCTTTGTTATGGTACTACTGCAAGTTGTGCTAGTTTGATTGTCTTAGGTGGAAATTGTTTTTCTAATGGCTCGCCCTGGTTTGGTCTGTGCTGCAGGATATGTCTTCCTCTCTAGTTGATGGAAACGATCCACTCACCGGTCACATAATCTCAACTACAATAGGAGGCAAAAATGGAGAGCCCAAAAGGGTCGGTATCGAACTTCTCTATTGAGTTTCAATTGCTGCTATTTTACGTTTTATAAAAAATTAGAGATATTGAGATTGTTCTCATAAACTTCGAGATTTTTCATTTCCTTTTTTAATCCTTTGATGAAGGGGTATTTATGATGTTTATATTGTTGGGTTATCTTCTTATCTAGAGCTAAGAGTTCGTTTGTGGTGCTTTTCTGCAGACATTAGTTACATGGCAGAGCGTGTCGTGGCACTGGATCATTCGGTACTGTTTTTCAGTTGTATTCGTTATTTGATCTTTTTTTTTTTTCTTTAGGAGGAAACATTTTAGATCTAA
>CAJQUN010001707.1:0-48879 GCA_907163345.1 Haberlea rhodopensis | reverse complement strand
CACACAATGATCCTATAATGATCAAATATTACAATCTGCTGTGCTTATGAAAACTTTTGAGCAGACTGATAAAATGAATATCTTCTGAAAGTGGTTCTGCTCAAGAATATCTAAAGTTGTAAGCTTGTGCTGTTTTCTTTTCTTTTCGTTTCTTGATCGATTATCAGTCTGTCTGAGCTCTTTAATTGCATCCTTATATAGTTGATTGTACCAACGACAATATTTTTTTTCCTGTGCAACTCTTGACTCTGCTCAGTCTCTAAATAACCTTCAATCTTATTCTTTGAGGCACTTGCCATTCTGGTCTATGCTTTCGGCGACTGTCAGGTAAGCTCTTCTTTGTCTTCTTACTTTTAAGGTAATCTTCAGTCCTTGGTCTTTGTCACCATTAATTGCATCATTAAATGCTTCAATAAATAGCCGTTAATGATTCGGACTGAAGAGCAAAGCTTATACAACCTTGTCTGCTCTGATCTGATTATAATTGAGCTGATCTCGTGCTTCGATCTGATCAGGCTGATGTTCATCGATCCGTTCTGATTTTTGCGATAGACCATATCAGCGTGATTTGCTTTGAACATCGATCTGGTCAGACTGATTTTCATCGATCCGTTCTGATTCGTTTTGTCATCTTTAAAATCCGGAACTAACAGAATCACAACAAGAATCAGCAGACAAAGGAATTGAATTTCAGTCAAGAAGAGAATTTTCTTGTGTTTCATCCATCCAAATTAGAAGACAAGAAGTTGGTGCAGGAAAACAATGAGGATGAAATATTTGGAGACACTTTTATGATAGAATCTACTTCTAAAGATTCGTCGGAGTGGAGAAGCTCTATCAACTATAGGGATCCATTTTTGTCTTCTTCGCGTAGAAGCTTTCCCAAGTGGGAATTATACAACCTTTTTTAAATAAGCAAACAGGTTTCGGATACCCGACTCGAACAAGAATTTTCGAAATGTCATACCCGAATCCCGACCCAAATCATCCAAATCCCGATCGGGTAATACTCGATTCTCCCGACTAACCTGATTATCCTGATCAGGTCGGAAAATACCCGATCGAATTGGGTTGGGATCCTCCGAACCTATTGCCCACCCTAGTTGCGCTTGTGCTACATTTCAATGTTTTATAACATTCTATAAGTTAATACCATTTCACACACATACATGTTAAATATTTATCATCGAACTTAAAAGCTTCCCCACATCCTTCCACAAAAAAACAAAAAAAACTAGGGAAATATACTTTGGTCTATTCCCGGTTTAGTCCATAAAGTTTTCAGTGACACGATTTAGTACCTAAAGTTAAAAATCCTCAATTTAGTCAGCAACGTTAAGTCGGTCGAAAGAAGCAACGGAGAAGGACTGAAATGAAATTTTTTAAAACTTTAGGACTGAATTGGGAAAAACTAGACCCAGTTTAATCCCTAAAGTTTTAAAACGTTCCCGAGTCAGTCTATCTTCATTTGCTTCTCACGGCCGACTTAACGATGAGGATTGAACCAAGGTTTTTTTAAAACTTTAGGGAAACCGGATCACTGAATTATTTTAGAGGACTGAATCCGGAACAGAACCAAACCATATGGACATACATTTAATGTGTTATCCCAAAAAACTTAGTAACTTTACTGATGGGAAAAGGCTTCCACACATTCTTTTGATCCCAAATGTTTGGGCTGATGATGTTTCTAATCCAAAACAACATAATTTGGTCGGTTTTTATCCCTTGCTGCTGGTCTACATAGCTTTCAGGCTGGATCTTAGTAATGTAACGTACCATATTTTATTGAATGATTAATGAAAATAGAACTATTTGAAAATTTACATGTGAAAATTACAACAAGGTACACACCTATAAAAAGATCTTCCAAATATATCACCCAAAATATATTCTTTCCAACTAAATACAATTTTAAGAAACTTTTTTCAACTAAGTTTATTTTATCAAACTATAATCTAATTAGTCCATTAATTTTGACTAGAATACCCATTTTCTCTGCACAGGAAGTGCTGAAACGATTTGGGGAGACGACTAAGCCCATGTACCCTCTTCAAGCCATTGTCCGCGGCAATGAAAGTTGCTCCTTCAATAGCATTTTCGCCGACAAAATCTCCATTGGAAACTCAAAACTGACAAATGGAGCAGTTGTCCATGTACTCTCTTCAGCCGCTGCTCATGGCTCCGAACGTTGCTCCTTCAACGGCATTTTCCGCCCACAAAATCTCCACTCGAAACTCACATGAACCGACAGATTGAGCAGATGAAGAAATCGGTATCTCACTTTCTCATCCTTCGGAGATGTTACAATAAGAAGCAGTTCAACGACGTGAATATTAAGATTCAATCATGGAAGGTGCGACGACCTATGAGGATGGTTTTGGGGAGAAACAAAGGGGGGTGTATTCAATCTAGACTTTTATTGACTTTTAATGACTTTTTAAATGATTGACTTTTATGGAGTTGATAGATTTCTATTGACTTTTATAGAATTCCATGGAGTTATAAAAATATTTGTATAGAGTCTCGTAGACTTTTTCAATAGATTTTTATGGACTTTATCGACTTTTAATAACTTTTTTAAATGATGAACTTTTATGAAATTGATAGATTTCTAATAATTTTTATAGAATTACACGGAATTATCAAAAGAATTTTATAGACTCTATAGATTTTATAACTTATAATTGATTTCTTTGAACTAACAATTGAAACATAAATAACTTATTCAACATATAATTTTTTTTTTACTATTAATGTAAACATGTTTTACTTATTTAACAGTAAAAAATGTTTACATATTCAATTCTTTTGCATGGCAAATATTGAACAACTCTTTTGCATCTTCAAGATGACGACTTTGAAGATTCAGTTAATGTTGCTATATAATTGTAACCTATAATTTTGTGTATAAAACAAAAGTTTTCTATTAAATAACATTTATAAACTTAAAATATTTTTTGAAAAATATTTATTATAATTGTCTATAGATATAGACCTATACAATCGTTTTAAAAATATATCATCTAATATAAAATTGAGCATATTAACTTGCTATTTTATCAAAATACTTGTATAAATATTAGTATTATATTGGATAAAAAATAAGATGTGAAAAAAATAATAATTGAAGAAAGAGCCGCACATTATGAATTAACGAAAGGGTACATGTAGAAAACATGGGAGGAAAGCCAATGGGGATATGATCGTGTCGGAAATGAAAATAGCAAAGAGTAAAGAGAGATGGTGGTAATTAGAAATTAAAAGTCATTCCAAATCTTTACTAGGAGTGGTGGAGAATTTTTAACTTTTTTGGGATGTACATGGGGCATCAAAGTTTGTACCTAAAGATTTCAACAGAAGTCATTAAAAGTCTATGAGATTTTGGATACCTATAGACTTTTATGGAGTTTTAAAAATTCATGTTTGAATACCACCTGACTTTTTAAAACTCTATGAAAGTCTGTCTTGAATACCATTAGACTTTTGTAGAGTATATAAAAGTCTGGATTGAATACCTCTAGACTCTTAAACTCCATAAAAGTCATTAAAAGTCAATAAAAGTCTATAACCAATACACCCCCCAAAGTGTTGTTGTATTGGAATTTTGTGGTGCACGTAATTTACTTAATAACAAATAAATCAGAGAAAAAATGGTAATACAAATGCATCGCTAGACTCATGTGGTGCATGTGATTCATGAGGTGCATGTAAATGTAATATATTTGCACCGCATGAGTCTACCGGTGCACATGACGTAAGATTTACTCATGCGATGCATGTCTATATCTAAATGTGATATACATGCACCCAGTGGCGGAGCCAGGAAAATAAATTCGGGGGGAGGGGGGGGGGGGTTGTTGGGGTGCGAAAATAAATTTTTCAAATAATTAAATATTAAATAATATATAATAATTTAATTGGCATAGATGCACAATATATTAACCAATATTATATTTGTACATATATTCTAATATAAAATATATATTAATTTAGTATAATATATCTTTAAAATAAATTATCTAAAAATAAGAGCAATAAATATAATATCAAGTATTCTTATTCATCCTTTGTATATTTCCTAACAATCCAATTTCCAGAAAAGGATAAAAAATAATATTTTGTCATAATAATCCAATTAGTGTTTTACATACTTGGGTAACTAAATGGGTAACTAAAGATAAATATAAAATCCCTATTTATTGGCTTATTTATCATGCTTAATCGATTTAAGTTGTTTTCGACATATATTTACAACTTCATGTAAATATCATGTTTATCATTAAACTATCTAAAAACAAATTAATGTAAATGAGTGTAGGTGAAATTGGAAATAATGAGGCTTCATTTTTTAACATAATATTTGAAAATACATTTAAAACAAAAAAATATGATATTATCTTCTTGCAATTGAGTCATTTGACCTAAACAATGAAATACATGTCAAGGTCTCCTGTATAAGCATTCTTCTCTTTAATATGACTTTTATAGGTGCACGTAATTGAAAATGAAACTTAATTAACAAGAAAAAAAACAAAACAAAACTTAACATTAACAAGGAGACATGAACTAAGAATTGAACAACTATCTAGCATTCTCGTAATTAATGGGAATAAATCAAATTGGAAAGTAGACAAAAATAATTGAAGTAAATGAAAAAATAATGAATATACTATGAAAAATGTCAGATATGTAACAGCAGGGATCGACTCGGGCTACAAACCTATCAAGTTGGAGTACTCACCACAACACTACAATGATTTTGTTGCTAATTGTAAAGGTGTAAATATATAAAATAAAATACATTTTGGCTGGGGTGCAGCTGCCCCCTGCACACCCCCTCCCTCCGCCCCTGCATGCACCAGTAGACATAAGTGGTGCATGTATTTTACATTTCATGCACCTCATGAATCACATGCACCGCATAAGTCTAGCGGTGCACGTGACTTAAGCTTGACTCATGCAGTTCATGTATATATGTAAATGTGATATACATGCTGGTGTGCGCTTATCGTATACGCCCAAATTAACCCCACTCAATCCTCAAGATTGATAACAATAATGTAGTAGCGTGAGTAGGGATCGATCCCACGAGGAGGTGTGAATTCTTGTGTTAATGAAAATCAAAATCAAAAGAATAAAAGATGGGGTTGTGAATGAATTATACTAATTAAAATTAAAACTAAAGATTAAAGTAACGAAAGTTATTCTTGGTATCGGTCGACTCTTCCTTGGAATTATCATCTATTTCATCGATTCACAAAAGACTCAATTTTTCATATGAATATTCATCGTTGGACGTTTAATCCAATAATCAAAGTCCTATCTCACCTTACGTGTAGTTAAGTAGCCCAAGCGTTCTAGTTTAACCCTTATCAAACAATCAATCAAAATACAAGCGATTAAGATTTAAATTGATGATAGCATATGAACTAGTGAGATCGATGAAGCTAAACAACATAATCCAAGCGTCTATGTTTAATCTAGTCAAGTGTTCTTCCTAAGAATTTAACAAACTCACAAGAGGAATTTAATTAATCTTAGTTGCTTCGTAAATTAGAGGGATCAAACGATTCCGTATTTGATATCTAATTTAGCGTTAGATTTCATGCAAGTTATTAGGTTGTCAATCCAATAAACAAACATCAATCATATCAACAAAATCAGAAAAACTCTTGATATTCAATAAAATTGATATATAAAGCGTATGAATCTCCCCAAGATAAATAAATCCAAGGATTTGTCTTCCTCAACCAAGAATTAAAACTAGCTAGACATAATCTAAGATAAAGCAATAAATAAAAACAAGGGAAAGAAAACTAATCCAATCTCCGCTCGTCGAGGTGTCAATCCCGCCTTCGCTTCGATCTTCGTAGCGTTCTTCAACAAAATTGAGAGAAAAATTATAAAACTATCCTAAACTACTCTACCCTAACTATCTAGATGGTTAAAAGGTCTGAATTTCGAGTATATATGTATTGGGAGGCTGATGGAGTAGGTTAGAATCCATGTGGGAAGGAAAGAAATCAAGTTTTTTAATTTTCCAAAAGTCTTCAGGCGTAATTACGCGTATAATGGCGTAGCTACGCCTAGACATGCCGTAGCGTTGGCGTAATTACGCCTGTGAATGGCGTAATTACGCCTGTCCATCATTTTTCTGGCGAGTTTTGTATTTTGGCCATAACTTTCACATACGAACTCCGAATTCGACGAGTCAGCTGTCCACGCGAAGATAACTCAAAGTTCTACAACTTTTATATGGACCACATTCCCAAACCTTGGCTGGAATACATAGAAATTTGAGGAGAAAGGAGCAACATGTGTCTTTGATTCCGGTTTTTTCCTCTTTTCTTCAACTTTATTGCTTCTTTCATCATTTTAGCTTGATTTCTTCACATTTCCCTACATTTACACAAATATACGATTATGTAGCATATGTATCAATTTATCCATCAAAATATACCAAATCGTAGACAATTAAGTGCAATAGATGTGTCTATTTCTAGTCACATCACATGCATCGCTAGACACAAGCAGTGCATGTATTTTTCTGGAGTGCAGCAATTCATGTGTTTTCAATCGTGCATGTATCCTATTTTGGATATTTTCTTTGAAATTGGATTTATCTGAAAATAATTTTTTTTGGTGGAGTGGGGTGAAAAATGTTTTCCCAATTGGACCGGCCCGAAATTTTCCCAATTTATATTAGTTGCTATTAGTGGTCGATCCTAGATGAGTAAAAGAAAATTGTGTTAATCACATAGTCACATAGAGATAGTACTGCCAACTTGTGGTAATCGAGGAGATAGTCAAACTAAAAAAGAGTTGTTCAAATGGATCGACTCATTGCTTCAAATAATTTTCTGTGAAAAAATATACCAAACCGATACTCAAAAGCATTCACGATCTTCTCCGCCAGGAAAAGTATTATCACCATTCTCACATTTCACAAACAAATTTATATATATTATTCATAATATATCATGTCTCACTGAAAAATTTGGTTGGTAAAAGAAACTTGATCATGGGTTTCTTCATCTTCATCCTCTTCATCTCGTCCGGGGCGAGCTCGGTTATACAGATGATGAGTACCGGGCTCGAAACAAGTGGAGGTGGCAGTGGTCTCCCCGAAGTTCGGGCGGATGAAAGTGTTGCCAATGTTAAAGAGATTGTTTGAAGCCGAAGAAGTGTTGGAATAAGCTGGATGCTGCAGCATCGCAATGGTGTGGTGCTGGGGTGCTGCTGGATTCTGGAAAGCATTAACGGTCGCGAGTTTGCTGTTGATCAACTGAGTCTGCACCATTGAAAGCTCTGCTTGAAGAGATGATACCTGCATGGAATATTGTTAACACATAAGAAATATCTCATGTTAGAATAATTCATTGTATATTACCAATCATCATTGGGCCTAAGGTGTAGGAATTGAGATTTTGCTAATGTGCGACTCTGTGAAGTTTTAAAGACAAGAAATGGCAATGAGCATGGTTTGCCGACAAGGTCAGGTCGCGGAGGCTGCAGTTCAATTTCATTGACGGTTACTGTCACAGAGTTTTTTTAAATTTAAAAAATATATATTTAGATAATTTGGTCAAATTATTAGTCAAAAAATCGGAAAAAATTTAAAAATATTCAGCGACGGCCATTCAGCGGCGCGAAATCGGCCATGAAATTGTGATTATAGTTACACATCTGATTTAGCATGAAAATTTACTATAGTAGCTACAGTTCCCATTCCGGAACGTTCCGTGACAGTTTTTGCGAACCCTAAGTCTAATGAGTCAAAAGTTCAAAATATCATTTTTAATCAGAGATAAAATATATAAATACAAAATTGTTGGTATATAGCGAACTAGCGATCTTATACTATGTATAGTTTTGCTGATAGAGTTAAAAAATATAATTAAATTATTAGACCTGTTGCTGCAAAGCAATAATAGTGGACACACAACCATAAACTGGGTCCGAGAGCCTGGCTTGAGCCTCATACGATATCGTAACCACCGCATCATGTCGCCGGTTAGCCGGAATATGCAACAAAAGCTTCGACACATTGCTAGCTCCAAACACCTTGTGCACAGCTGCGAACCGAGCGGCACCCTGGTCCGACCCAAAATGAGGAGCAAAAACACAACCACTGACACACTTCCTCCTCAAGAATTTGCAAGCGCCACATGGTGCACCGTGCTGCGCCACAACGTCAGTGGAGTCTGTCGCCTCGACTTGGCTTGTGGTGCCACGTACCTTTGCCGAGCCTCTCCGGCGCCTCTCGGGCATGCAGTCACTTTGTGGTTCGTGATCCATGCAGACGGTAGTTTGCAAAAGCTAAGGAAATTCGTTGGTTTGTATGGTTTTATATATAGGGGTTTAAAACATGAAGAAATGCACGTAACTCTCGTGAAAGGGGTTGGCGAGATTAGTGAAGCTTTTAGAGATAGAAAGAGAGACGAAAAAGGTTACTTTGGTGTGTGAAGTCATGCATGCATGTGCAAAGAGAGTTTATAAAATTTGTTGCTTACTCTATTTATATAATATGTATATGGTAAATTTCAAAATTTGTTCCACTATTTTCAATACTAGTTCCAAACTTTTAGGACTAATCAAATATAGTACTACATAAATTGTTTCTAAACAAATACTGGTTCCAAATTTTAGGATAAATCAAATATAATTCCATAGAAATTGTAGTTTTATCAAAAGTAGTGGTCCAAAATCCCAAAGTCAATTATGACCTATGTGCCACTTTTGATAAGATTACAATTTTCATGGGACTATATTTCATTAATCCTAAAAGTTGGGACTAATATTGATTAAAAATAAATTATGTGAGATTATGTTTAATTAGTCCTAAAATTTGATACTACTATCGAAAAAACTTTTATTCATGTGATATTTTTGTAATATATATATATATATATATTACCTAATTGTATAGAATATTTTATACTCATTACCAGGCTGTCACATCTTTCTCAACAATGATTTGATATTGTTAAACATCTCACAAAAAAAATGTAATGTAATTAATAAATTTTAAATTTGATGATATGTGATAATATTCAATTAATATAATAAGAATATAATATCAAATAAATAATTGAAACGTTGTTTGTTGGAGGTTTGGGGTAGAAGATGGCTGTCTCTTGGGAAGGCACAAGTTTTGTGGTGGCGCCCGTGGCGTGTGCAATGGTGAGAAACAAACGTATTTAGGTGTCATATCATGCAAGGAGAGCACGCATTCCGTTCATAAGATGTTATATATACTTGAAATTCTTCCATGAATTGTGTGTGGGCATCAGTCCATGCACAAGCACATATAAATTCTTGTCAACCATTATTTGATGACAACTGTTGATAAGAATTTATGTGTGTTGATGTATTGACCGGACGTGGACCTGATCCATGCAAGAATTTACCTTATACTCACCAAAATTTAATAATTATATACATATATAATAATACATATTACTCCATCTAGCATAGATATGGAATTGCCATCAAAATCACCTGAGAACCTCTTGACAGACTATTGAGAAATTGGCAACCTTTTATTAGGTGTACAATTCTAAATTTTTATGTAGTCATTTTCACGAATGTTTTTTTGGAGATTAACCCACTTACTAAATTTTTCGGGTAATATCGCGTACCCGACTTCGGGTACCAAATTTTTTTAAAAAAATTGCAGTGATGTAGCGGTGTGATTAGGAATTTAGGAATATGGGTAGATGGGTAACACACTAACATGAGTACAACAAATCACACTAACATGCGTATAGCAAATGCGATTTGCACAGTACAACAAATGAGGAAAAAAAAGTTCGAATTCGGGTATAACTGAACCCAAATCTTTTAAAATATCCGACTCGATCGGGTAAAACCTGATTGGGTCGGTCGGGTATCCCGATATCGGAATTAAATTGTCCACCCCTACATGAGGGTGGGCTGCTATCGCCTGAGAGAGAGAGAAACGCTTTACCAAGATATAGTTGCTCTAATCTTTAAACCGTATAGCAACTCAAGAGCCATGTTCCGATCGCTCTAAACAGAAATAATTATTACACTCCAGAGAACACGATTGTCGCTTTACCAAAAATTATAGTTGATGGTAACACTGCAACTATAATCTTTAAACTGAATAGCAACCCAAACGCCACGTTTTGATCGCTCCAAGCACGGATAATTATTACACTTCAACGATGAGAAAGGAGCAACGACAAATTTGGATAAAATCTCCAAATTAAGTTTGAATTTCGTGTTCAGTCCCTTGTCAGCAAAATATTGTTCCAACTCTCTAATATATATTATTAATTTTTATTCAATCCCTAAGTTGTTCTAAAGACACAAATACATTTTCTCTCTCATTTAAATTGCATATTTTATTTCTTCCAACAACAATGGGTCTTCATTTTCATTGTCATTTTTCTTGAAGTTCTGCAATGCCAAGAAACAAAGTTGTTTTTATCCTAAAGAAGTGTGATGCTTTGTTGTACAGACATGGGCTTCAAGTGGGTATTCATTTTTGTCGTCGTTATTTCGTCGGCATTGTTTCTGCAATGCCAAGAAACCATTGTTTCTTGAAGTTCTGCAATGCCAAGAACTTCCGAATTTTATGGAGGATAAGTGAATGATATCATGTATATTCATGTAAGAATCAGAAATGAAAACATTCTTTTTGTCTAGATTCAAGAAATAGTAATGTTGAAATGATGACTGGAAGATTGGATCGAGATGCAAGACCTCACTATGATCCAATTTTAAAGATGACTGGAAGATTGGATCAAGATACAAGTGTTCTATTAATTTTCCTAGTGATTTGCCTTTTAGTTTTGTGTTTTTTATTGTGGGTTCTAGATTCAATCACAAGATTATTGTGTTTTTTTGTGTAATATAACAGAGTTTGAAAGTGTGATGGTTTTGTTGAATGCTGTTTGAAACTTAACATATGAGTTTTTGGTGTAATAAAAGCAAGTCATGTTATCCACAAAGTATGATATTTAGTATCACAAACTAGCTTATATAGTACCACAAATCAGTATATTTAGTAGCACAAATTGTATAATTTAGTACCACAGATTATGTTATATAGTACAAAAAATTATAATATTTAGTACCACAAATTAGTTTATTTAGTACCAGATATTAGCTTATATAGTACCACAAACCAGTACATTTGGTACCACAAATCAGTTATTTAGTACCACAAATTATGTTATTTAGTACCACATATCTACTTATCACAATTGTGTATATTTGGGTCCACAAATCAGTATATTTGGTACCACAGTGTAACTTATATAGTACCACAATTATGTTATTTAGTACCAAAAATATGTTATTTAGTATCACAAATCAGTATATTTTAGTATCACAAATCAGTATATTTAGTACTACATATTAACTATATAGTACCATAAATAAGTATATTTTGTACCACAAATCGGTATGTTTAGTACAAAGTAACTTATATAATTCCACAAATTATGTTATTTAGTACCAAAATATGTTATTTAGTACTATATATTAACTTATAGAGTACCACAATTCAGGATATTTAGTGCCACAATAGCTTATAAAGTATCACAAATTATGTTATTTAGTACCGAAAATATGTTATTTAGTACCACAAATCAGTATATTTAGTACCACAAATTAACTTATATAGTACTACAAATCAGTATATATATTACCATAAAGTAACTTATATAATATCACAAATTATGTTATTTACTACCAAAAATTTATTATTTAGTAGTAAAACATATTAACTTATATAGTACCACAAATCATTATATTTGGTACCACAAATCAGTATATTTAGTACCAAAGAGTAGCTTATATAGTACTATATTTATATTATTTAGTATCCAAACTATATTATTTAGTACCACAAATCAGTATATTTAGTACTACATATTAACTTATACAGTACCATAAATCAATATATTTGGTACCACAAATCAGTATATTTAGTACTACAAAGTAGCTTATATAATACCACAAATTATGTTATTTAAATATGTTATTTAGTACCACATATTAACTTATATATGACCACAAATCAGTATATTTTTTTACCACAAATCGATCGGTATATTTATTACCACATAGTATGTAAGGACCCCCGTGCCCTTAACCCGTTATTAGTGTATGAAGCCATACCACTAGTGCATATAATCATACTATCATGGGGAAAACCATATGCAAGTGCAACACCATATGCTCTCCAGAAAATTTCTTGCATTCAATCCACATAATATTCAAATTCCCCAACCAAGATTATTCATATAACATGCACCATCATAATACACTAACATACTCTTAGTTCATTTAGCAATTCCATATTTAATTGCATGCAAACCATAAATGAATAGAGAAGAGCCGTAGCTCATTTATACATTCCATATACACGTAAAATGTACTCACGTAAGAGCACCCAATGAACACGCGTGTATCTAATGTATAAAAAACTCTACTGGATACCGTTACTGGTGCTTCGACCCTGGAAGCACCTCCCAAGCGCAACTCGATCTCAACTCTGGATCTATGTGCCTATCCAACCAGCTCTGGTGCCTCGATCCTGGAAGTACCTCAAATCAACAGCCCGGGCTCAACTCCAAAGCCGCTGCTACACCTGTAATACCTGCCCCAACAGAGACAGCCTCCACACGGGGTGAGCATACCAATACCACCAATCCAATAATCATAACATTGCAATTCAAATACAGAATGTAAATGCCATAATTTAAATGATACTCCCTGGATGGTAACACCCTCATCCGGGATCCCCTGTATTGTCCCTGTTCTCAAAATAACCAACTCATCAAATTTCCAAAGCCAGTTAATCGTCACATAGATTAACTAATACCGTTCTATTATGCCAGTTCCATAATCAATATGGTAAAATCATTATATAAAAGAGCGTAGATCTCACATATATCTAACCAATGATTCCATGTTCCTATTTCATTGCTCGTTCCACAATATCGGCATACTAAACCCCGCGCAAGCTCAACAATAGCGGCGTCATAATCGATGGTCGCTCAACGGCGACAGCATCCCAAATCATTGCTCGCTCAATAGCGGCACCGTATGGTTCCCAATGTATAACCATTTGACGCTAATACCATTTACCATGCATATAGTTATCCATTTATAGCAAATATCATGCACCATGCATTTCAATACCTATCCGATGCAATTACCACATGCCACATATTTCAATGTCCATATAATGCAATTACCACACACCATGTGTTCCAATACCCATTTAATACAATTATCACACACCATGCATTTTACAGTTGCGACACTATAATAGGCCATGCTCGTACGTCATACGTACCTTAAGTCTCCGTAGTCCAAGCCAAACCTTGCTTGAGTTCCATGCCTCGAGAAATATGTGCTAAAACACATAAACAACTCACAATCAAGAATAAGCATGCGATCACGTGCCCACGCACGTTTGCAACCTCAAAACCCATCGTCAATCCATGACGATTACCAAAATAGAAGCCCCCCGGCTAAGCATGCATAATACCCAAAATATATCGTTTAACAAGTTTAAAAGATAACCAAGAATTCAACCGGGAATTTCATTTTATTAAACTTTGGCCACAACCAAACTATTTTAAAAGTATAACATTCCCATTGGAATGTAGACATTGCCCCGGAAACGGCCCCTTTAAACCTCGATTCCAAAATCCCGACATTTTCCAAAAATTTCAAAAAAAAAAAAACAAAATCCTTCGGGTGGCGATCGATCGCCTTATCGCGATCGATCGCCACACTCCAGTGGCCAACCAGTGCCTTCTCGCGATCGATCGCCAATCCTCGCGATCGATCGTCGAGACCTCGCGATCTATCGCCAGCACTGTTCATCGCCTTCAAAAATTGGACTGCTCGTCGCGATTGATCGCTACCCCTTGGCGATCGATCGCCACCTGCGATTTTCTGAAAAATTCGAGCTCCATGTTGTTTTTGACACCCAAACTCAAAACCAACACCCTATACACCACCAACACTTCAAATACAACATTTAAACTCCATAAAAACACTAAAATCAACATTTTAGATTTTAACCCAAAACCCCCAAACACAAATCCAACCCAAAAGCTCAACCATAACACACCATACCACTATTAAAACGAAGCTAAAGGTGAGGAGAAGAAACTAACCAACTTATCTTCGAGAAATCCGGCTCTTAGGACGAGCCTCCATCGATTTTTGCTCATCAAAGGGAAAGGGAAGGGTTTCGGGTGAGAGAGTGGCGTGAGGGAGAGGAGAGGAGAGAAATGGATTCCGAATGACGGAATCCCGAGTCCAACTGGTATATATAGCAAAAATGCCCTAAAATACCAATACATCCACAAATACATTATGATTCATTAAAAATCATCTGTTTACAAAACTCTCTCTCTCCAACATCAAATCCCAGACTGGCCCCAATATAAGGCACCCCGGACGCCAAGGCCCACTAAAAACCCAATTCATAGGTTTTCCACCAAAATACAATCTCAACCTTTGGGTCCAACGATCCCAAATGCCCGATTTAACAACCTCGGGAGATCCAAAACCGCAATTAATTCCTAATTGCCACAATTAAAAATCCATCAAGGATTAATACCACACCGGGATTAACACCATTAATCCCCGGACATCACATAGTAGCTTATATTGTACCACAAATTATATTATTTAGTACCAAGTAATATATATATTTACCATTTATTAAATATATGATAATATGGTACAAAGTAAGATTCGATGTGAACTATCTATTTCGCATGTTATATAACATAAAATGACATATTCTTTACCATATATTAAATGTATGATAACATATTTTCGTATTAAATTACATAATTTGTGGTACTATATAAGCTACTATGTGGTACCAAATATACTGATTTGTGATACTATATAAGATAACATTTGGTACTAAATATACTGATTTGTGGTACTAAATAACATATTTTTGGTATGAAATAACATAATTTATGGTCTATATAAGTTACTTTGTGGTACTAAATATACTGATTCGTGGCACCAGATATATTGATTTATGTTACTATATAAGCTAAAATGTGGTACTAAATATACTGACTTGTGGTGCTAAATAACATATTTTTTTACACTAAATAACATAATTTTTGGTACTATATAAGTTACTATGTGTGCTGATTTGTGGTACCAAAACACGTGTCACTTCTTTCTCCTCGAAATTCTTCATGTTTGTTTGAGCCATATTTTGGAAATGTGGTCAACATAAAGTTGTAAAACTTTCTGCTATCTTCACGTGGATATCTGATTCGTTTCATTCAGAGATCGTATGAAAAAGTTATGACCAAAATACTAAACTGTAATACAAGCTGACGAAATTTTCACCTCCAAGGCAGAATCATAGGCGCTCAAGGGCCTGTCAATCTGTCAAAAATTATAGTGGACGAAACCACGAGCGCTCGAGCGTGGATTTGTGGTACCAAATATACTGATTTGTGGTACTATATAGGCTAATATATGATACTAAATATACTGATGTGGTACTAAATAACATATTTTTTTGGTACTAAGTAACAATGTGGTACTATATAAGCTACTTTGTGATGCTAAATATACTGATTTGTGGTACCAATATACTGATATGGTACTATATAAGCTAATATGTGGTACTAAATATACTGATTTGTAGTACTAAATAAAATATTTTGGTACTAAATAAAATATTTGTGGTACTATATAAGCTATTTTGTGGTACTAAATATACTGATTTGTGGTACTATGTAAGATGATTTGTGGTACTAAATAACATAATGTGTTGTATTATATAAGCTAATTTATGGTACAATATAACATAATTTGTGGTACTGTATATACTGAGTTATGGTACTATATAAGCTAGTTTTTGGTATTATATAAGCTAATTTGTGGTACTAAATAATATAATTTGTTGTACTATATAAACTAATTTGATGTAATAAATAACATATTTAGTATATATAGTACCACAAATTAGTATATATAATACCAAAAAATCAATATAGTGTCATAAATTATGTTATAGTACCACAAATTAAGTTGTTTAGTACCACAAATCAGTATTTACTGTACCACAAATTATGGATATATAGTTCCACAAATTATGGATTTCAAGAGTATGAACATGTGTGAATTGTTAACTACATCACTGTTATCCACAAAATAACAGGAAAAGTGCCGATTGAGGAAGTTTTCAAGTAGTTGAAATACATTAACACTTAGATTACATGTTCATTTAATAATTTGTTTCTCAGTGATTTACTAAAACAAAATTCTCAAGTTCCTTGGTTTCTGTGGAAACCACTATCGTGGGTTATACAAGCTGGAGCTATCATGGCGATTGCTCTGACTATTGAAGGTGACAAGTGCAAGAATATATAGAGGTGGGTCGATAAATCCATCAGGTAAATCCATCATTGTCTTTTGCCATTCATTCAATACAGCATCCACAAATTTTCGATCGGACAACTCCCTGGGATGATTCTTTTCCTAAATAATCCACATTAATCACTTTCCCTCATCAAAGTCGTCAAAAACCTCTAATAAAAAAAAATGTGATATTCAAAAGCGATGAACATGAAGCCAATAGTAATGCATGAAAATGGGTTGAAAATTTTAGAGAAGAAGATAGTAATGTGCAAAACATGCGTAAAAAGTAAGGGTGTTTATGTCTTTTGATAGCATAATGGAGTTTAAATTAAAGCAAATTTAAGATAGGGGGTGCGGAATTTTAAAAACATCACTCTACTTTAAATTAAATAGGCATCATGGATTTTTAAGCAAGTCTCCAAAGGAGCAAAGCACAGACAGCAATAAAAGAGATGCAATAAGAGAAGTCTTTCCAATTTGTTTCTCTGTGCACAACTGATTGGTGGCTCACTCAGTCAAACAACTTCGGACACTGCTCTTGAACTTCTACATCTCATCTCTCATTCGACTAAAGGCATGAATTTTGTGCCAATTGTACGATCGACCAAATAAATGGCGCATCAGCATTCCAATACTCAGATATAACAAACCTCAGAATTACAGTTCTCAATGCTTCATCAGTCACTCATCCAAGGGAAAAATGTTTCCTCCCTCATCATCAAGATTTGATTTTTAACAACTAAACGACAACAACACACGCAACACGATTTCATGGCATTGCATCAAAAATGAAATCGATACAAATCAAACATCAATGCAGAGAATAAGATTAAAACGGAGAAACAGAAACCAAGAAAAATCTGCTCAACCAATTACCTTTTTATCTGTGAAATAAGCCATCCCTTAAAAAACTTTAAACCCACTCGAAAAATAATCCAACCAGATCCAACCCTGACTTAACTAAAAGTTAACAAGAATTCCAGCACAGATTCCAAGAGAAAAAAGTGGGTTCTAGAGCCCAAAAAAAAAAAGTAAAATCAAAAGAAATGATTTGGGGAATTTAAGGATCAGAGAGAGAGAGGGGGGCAGAGAACCGTATGTGTGAATAAGTTTGTGAGAGAGATAGAGAGATGGGTTTGGGTGGAGTGAATGATGGCGAGTTAACCTGGCAGGCGATGTCTATCACTAACACAACTAAAAACAAGAAGGCCCCTCTTAAAACATAGCATAGTCATGTATTAACTGTAAAGATTCATTAAACCATTATTATACATACAAATATCAATTAGATTAATGAAAAAGAAGGAAAAAAGCAACAGATTCAATAATTAAACCCCAACAAAGTTAAAGAAATAAATAAAGAGGAGAGTGTGAGGAATGATGATCTTGAATCATTGATTAGAATTAACTCATCCTACTGTTACAACCCTTTACCACTCTATTTATACAAAGCAAGGCCAATCAAATAAATACAGGTGTAACCAATCTGATATATTTGTTACAACTGAAATCTAACAATAAATATTCTCTTTAACAATAATATTCCCTTGCATATGCGTGTGTGTGATCAGAGTTGTTGCATGGCTTTGCATGGCATTTCAGTAGATAATTATGATTCTTTACTTGCCCCCGCAAGCTGAGAGGGGTGACAAACCACACTGAGCTTGTTACACAATCGAGAAAACGTAATATTTGACAATGGTTTGGTTAGAATATCTGTGGTTTGATCAAAGGAAGGGACATGCTGCACACTTAGGTGATTTGATAGGACCTTCTCTCGGACGAAGTGGAGGTCGAGCTCAAGGTGTTTGGTGCGAGAGTGGAAAACAGGATTAGCACTAAGAGCAATTGTGCTAAGATTATCACACCATAGAGTGGGGATTCCTGTAAGACGCACATGCAGCTCAGTGAGCAAAGATTGAATCCAAAGTAATTCAGAAGTGGCATTTGCTAAACTTCGATATTCCGCTTCCGTGCTAGAACGAGACACAACAGCCTGCTTTTTTGAACTCCATGAGACGAGGGAACCTCCAAGAAACCAGCAAAATCCTGAGACTGATCTTCGATCATCGGGATCACTACCCCAATCAGCATCACAATAACCAAGAAGAGAAAGACGAGATGTCCGAGTGAGGTTGATACCATAATTGAGTGTGCCATTCAAGTACCTAAGAATGCGTTTGACGGCCTTCCAATGAGTGAGCAATGGAGATTGCATAAATTGACAGACCTTGTTTACACTGAAAGCAATATCAGGCCTTGTAATTGTAAGATACTGCAAGGCCCCGACAGTGCTTCGATAGAGTGTAACATCATCAAAGTGATCGCCATCTTTAGATGAAAGTTTGATTCCTGAGGACATCGGAGTAGGTAGAGGATTAGCATGCATCATTTTGGTTTTGGACAGTAAGTCTCGAACATACTTAGATTGAGCCAAGAATAGAGAGCCATCCGATGAATTGTGAACCTCAATGCCCAGAAAATATGAGAGATTACCAAGGTCTTTAAGAGAGAACTGTAAGTTCAATGTTGAAATAATATGTGTCATGTGACGATGATTGCTTCCTGTTATGACAATATCATCAACATAAACCAAGACATAAGTAACACATTTATTATGAAATTGAATAAACAGAGAGTTATCAGCTCGAGAGGAAATAAAGCCCATGGCTTGAAGAGCACTACTCAATTTATGAAACCACGCGCGAGGAGCTCGCTTGAGCCCATAGATCGCCTTATGTAATTTGCAGACAAGGGGGATGTTGTCAGAATGAATCTCAAATCCTGGAGGTTGTGTCATGTAGACAAGTTCATGTAGAGAACCATTGCGAAAAGCATTGTTAACATCCAATTGTCGAATAGACCATCCTTGAGATACAGCTAAAGTTAAGATCACCCGAATGGTTATGGGTTTAACCACAGGACTAAATGTCTCATTATAGTCCAGTCCAGGGGTTTGAGAATAACCTTTAGCAACAAGACGTGCTTTATACCGGGCAATCGAGCCATCAGGATTTGATTTGAGTTTAAAAAACCCACTTGCAACCTATTATGGGAGCCTGAGGTGGTGGTGAAACTAAAGACCACGTCTTGTTCTGAAGTAGAGCTTGATATTCGGATTTCATGGCTGTAACCCACTCTGGATTCTGTCTGGCTTCAGTAAGAGAGACTGGTTCTTGGATGGTGGAGAAGTTAACAGCAAGAATTTTCGATTTAAATACCCCAGCCTTGGATCTTGTACGCATGGGATGGATATTCTCAGAGCAATGAGACATGGTGTTATCCAGAACCAAATGTTCATTCGAGGGAGGAACATGTGGTGAAGAAGAGTGCGGAGTATTCTGGGACAAATGAGGAGTAGAGGGCGAGGACACAGGAGCAGGAGAAGAAGGAGGTGAAGGTGGACTAGGATTGGATCCAAAAGAAGTGGATGTAGTAAGTTGACCAGGTGGTAAAGAAGGATCAGGCAAGGTAGAGGGAGAAGATTGCAACAGAGAGTGATGTGGAGTAGATGAAGTTTGTGAGACAACAGAAGTAGCAAATGGGAATATATGTTCATCAAATTTGACATGTCTCGAGATATAGACACGACCATCGTTGCTAAGACATTTGTAACCTTTATGTTTTGGACTATACCCAATAAAAGTGCATGGTTTTGATCGAAACTCTAATTTATGATGATTATAAGATCGAAGACAAGGGAAACACAAGCAACCGAAAGTTTTCAACCAAGTATAAGTAGGAGCTTGTTTATGTAATTTGGTAAGAGGCACATCACCAGATAGAACAGATGTAGGTAATCTGTTAATGAGATAAACAGCAACAGAAAAGGCATCATCCCAGAAATGGAGTGGAAGTGATGCTTGAGCTAGCAAAGTCAGACCCATTTCAACTATATGACGATGTTTACGTTCAACAACACCATTTTGTTGGGACGTGTATGGACAAGAACATCGATGAATGATACCATGTTTTTGAACCATAGAGGTAAGGGATTGAAACTCACCTCCCCAATCAGTTTGAAGAGTTTTGATTTTGGTATTAAAGTGATTTTCGATCATGCTTAAAAACATACTGAAAGCGTGAACGACATCAGATTTAAGTTTAAGAAAATATATCCATGTTAAACGTGTATAGGCATCAACAAAACTCACATAATAGCGATAACCATCTCGAGATGTTGTATGTGAGGGTCCCCAGACGTCGGAGTATATGACTTCAAAAGGGGTAGTAAAAACTGTGTGGGAATGGGAGAAAGGAAGATGATGACTTTTACCTAATTCACAGGCAGAACAAATGTTCAATTTTTCATTTCTTGGAATAGGAATATTACATTGTAAAAGAACTTGTTTGACAATGGATAAAGCAGGGTGGCCAAGCCTAAGGTGCCACTTCTTTAAAGAATTAAAACTAACAGACTCTGACTGAGGAGATGAAAGCTGCGCAGTGGATGTTGCAGAAGATGTACTGGAAGTGTTCATGGTGGAGGAGTTGGTGAAGAAGCAATTTGTAGGCAGTGTGGAAGATGGAACAAGTTGTCCAAGACTGAATTTGTACAGTCCTTCATGGAGTGTCCCTCGAAGAAGAACCACTTGAGTGATAAGGTCCTTCACAAGACAAAAAGTGGGATGAAACTCAAAGAAAACATGGTTATCTGTGGCAAATTTAATGACACTAATAAGATTTTTAGAGATATCAGGAACCCGTAATAGATTATTGAGAGTAAACGAACGAGATGGGGAGGACAAACAGAAATTTGAACGACCTGTGTGGGAAATGAGCAAACCTGTACCATTGCCCATGTGAATCTTACCATTGCCCATGTATTCCGATCCAAGAGAGAGATTGCTTAAATCATTAGTCACGTGGTGTGATGCTCCTGAGTCTGGATACCACCAATCATCCATATTTGACTCAGGTTTTGAGGTAGCAACATCTGCTGTGGGAAATTGAGTAGCAAACTGAGGTGTAGGATTACCATGGTTTTGAGCTTGCTGAGACTGATTCCATGAACGCCTTTGATAAGGAATATAATCCTTATCAAATCGATGATAGCAGCGTTCAGCAACATGCCCGGTTATGCCACAAATTTGGCAAGTTGGACGATTAGAGTTGTTGTTCCATCCTCGTCGTCCACCACGGGAAGTGCGACCTCTGCCTCGTCCTCGATATGAGGACCCTTGAGAAGGATTATATTGCTCAGGTGTGGGAGGTTTCTTTTGTTGAGAAAGAGTGGCTGTGTTCACAGTATGAGGAGAAGAATCAACATTGCTTGTAGTGTAGGATTCGATTCTATTCTCATGTGATAATAATAGTGCTCCAACCTCAGAAAGAGAAGCAGTGTCAACTCTTGAGGTGACATGCACAACTACAGAGTCATATTCCAAGCCAAGACCTCCAAGAACATGAAGCATTTGATCCTCTTCACTGACAGGATGTCCACATGCGGCTAAAGTATCCACAAAGTTCTTCATTTTTCCTAGATATTCCTTCATGCTTAGAGCTCCTTTCTTTAAAGTTTGAAGTTGAAGTTTAAATTGCATAACCTTGGCTTTGGATCTGGTAGCAAACAAATGTGATACACGACCCCAGATTTGTGTAGAGGTGAGACATCCGATCATTTGGCTTTGAACTCCCTCGGACATTGAAGAGAGTAAAAAAGAAAACAGTAATTGATCTTGCCTACACCACGAGATGAAGTTAGGATTTACCATTTCTGTACCTTTGTCATCACTAATAACCTTTGGTGGCACTGGAGGCTCTTCGAGAATGAATATGTCGAGGCCCAGACCTCGAAGACCCGCAAGCACCTGTAAATTCCACATGAGATAATTTTCATCGGACAATTTAACAGAATTGATTTGATTTGCTGGGTTAATGATTATGAGGTTGGAATTGGCAGCGGATTGTGCCGCAGAATCGAGATTAGACATGGCTTCCGCCACTGGTATCTGATACCAAGTTAAAGAAATAAATAAAGAGGAGAGTGTGAGGAATGATGATCTTGAATCATTGATTAGAATTAACTCATCCTACTGTTACAACCCTTTACCACTCTATTTATACAAAGCAAGGCCAATCAAATAAATACAGGTGTAACCAATCTGATATATTTGTTACAACTGAAATCTAACAATAAATATTCTCTTTAACAATAATATTCCCTTGCATATGCGTGTGTGTGATCAGAGTTGTTGCATGGCTTTGCATGGCATTTCAGTAGATAATTATGATTCTTTACTTGCCCCCGCAAGCTGAGAGGGGTGACAAACCACACTGAGCTTGTTACACAATCGAGAAAACGTAATATTTGACAATGGTTTGGTTAGAATATCTGTGGTTTGATCAAAGGAAGGGACATGCTGCACACTTAGGTGATTTGATAGGACCTTCTCTCGGACGAAGTGGAGGTCGAGCTCAAGGTGTTTGGTGCGAGAGTGGAAAACAGGATTAGCACTAAGAGCAATTGTGCTAAGATTATCACACCATAGAGTGGGGATTCCTGTAAGACGCACATGCAGCTCAGTGAGCAAAGATTGAATCCAAAGTAATTCAGAAGTGGCATTTGCTAAACTTCGATATTCCGCTTCCGTGCTAGAACGAGACACAACAGCCTGCTTTTTTGAACTCCATGAGACGAGGGAACCTCCAAGAAACCAGCAAAATCCTGAGACTGATCTTCGATCATCGGGATCACTACCCCAATCAGCATCACAATAACCAAGAAGAGAAAGACGAGATGTCCGAGTGAGGTTGATACCATAATTGAGTGTGCCATTCAAGTACCTAAGAATGCGTTTGACGGCCTTCCAATGAGTGAGCAATGGAGATTGCATAAATTGACAGACCTTGTTTACACTGAAAGCAATATCAGGCCTTGTAATTGTAAGATACTGCAAGGCCCCGACAGTGCTTCGATAGAGTGTAACATCATCAAAGTGATCGCCATCTTTAGATGAAAGTTTGATTCCTGAGGACATCGGAGTAGGTAGAGGATTAGCATGCATCATTTTGGTTTTGGACAGTAAGTCTCGAACATACTTAGATTGAGCCAAGAATAGAGAGCCATCCAATGAATTGTGAACCTCAATGCCCAGAAAATATGAGAGATTACCAAGGTCTTTAAGAGAGAACTGTAAGTTCAATGTTGAAATAATATGTGTCACGTGACGATGATTGCTTCCTGTTATGACAATATCATCAACATAAACCAAGACATAAGTAACACATTTATTATGAAATTGAATAAACAGAGAGTTATCAGCTCGAGAGGAAATAAAGCCCATGGCTTGAAGAGCACTACTCAATTTATGAAACCACGCGCGAGGAGCTCGCTTGAGCCCATAGATCGCCTTATGTAATTTGCAGACAAGGGGGATGTTGTCAGAATGAATCTCAAATCCTGGAGGTTGTGTCATGTAGACAAGTTCATGTAGAGAACCATTGCGAAAAGCATTGTTAACATCCAATTGTCGAATAGACCATCCTTGAGATACAGCTAAAGTTAAGATCACCCGAATGGTTATGGGTTTAACCACAGGACTAAATGTCTCATTATAGTCCAGTCCAGGGGTTTGAGAATAACCTTTAGCAACAAGACGTGCTTTATACCGGGCAATCGAGCCATCAGGATTTGATTTGAGTTTAAAAACCCACTTGCAACCTATTATGGGAGCCTGAGGTGGTGGTGAAACTAAAGACCACGTCTTGTTCTGAAGTAGAGCTTGATATTCGGATTTCATGGCTGTAACCCACTCTGGATTCTGTCTGGCTTCAGTAAGAGAGACTGGTTCTTGGATGGTGGAGAAGTTAACAGCAAGAATTTTCGATTTAAATACCCCAGCCTTGGATCTTGTACGCATGGGATGGATATTCTCAGAGCAATGAGACATGGTGTTATCCAGAACCAAATGTTCATTCGAGGGAGGAACATGTGGTGAAGAAGAGTGCGGAGTATTCTGGGACAAATGAGGAGTAGAGGGCGAGGACACAGGAGCAGGAGAAGAAGGAGGTGAAGGTGGACTAGGATTGGATCCAAAAGAAGTGGATGTAGTAAGTTGACCAGGTGGTAAAGAAGGATCAGGCAAGGTAGAGGGAGAAGATTGCAACAGAGAGTGATGTGGAGTAGATGAAGTTTGTGAGACAACAGAAGTAGCAAATGGGAATATATGTTCATCAAATTTGACATGTCTCGAGATATAGACACGACCATCGTTGCTAAGACATTTGTAACCTTTATGTTTTGGACTATACCCAATAAAAGTGCATGGTTTTGATCGAAACTCTAATTTATGATGATTATAAGATCGAAGACAAGGGAAACACAAGCAACCGAAAGTTTTCAACCAAGTATAAGTAGGAGCTTGTTTATGTAATTTGGTAAGAGGCACATCACCAGATAGAACAGATGTAGGTAATCTGTTAATGAGATAAACAGCAACAGAAAAGGCATCATCCCAGAAATGGAGTGGAAGTGATGCTTGAGCTAGCAAAGTCAGACCCATTTCAACTATATGACGATGTTTACGTTCAACAACACCATTTTGTTGGGACGTGTATGGACAAGAACATCGATGAATGATACCATGTTTTTGAACCATAGAGGTAAGGGATTGAAACTCACCTCCCCAATCAGTTTGAAGAGTTTTGATTTTGGTATTAAAGTGATTTTCGATCATGCTTAAAAACATACTGAAAGCGTGAACGACATCAGATTTAAGTTTAAGAAAATATATCCATGTTAAACGTGTATAGGCATCAACAAAACTCACATAATAGCGATAACCATCTCGAGATGTTGTATGTGAGGGTCCCCAGACGTCGGAGTATATGACTTCAAAAGGGGTAGTAAAAACTGTGTGGGAATGGGAGAAAGGAAGATGATGACTTTTACCTAATTCACAGGCAGAACAAATGTTCAATTTTTCATTTCTTGGAATAGGAATATTACATTGTAAAAGAACTTGTTTGACAATGGATAAAGCAGGGTGGCCAAGCCTAAGGTGCCACTTCTTTAAAGAATTAAAACTAACAGACTCTTTAACAATAATATTCCCTTGCATATGCGTGTGTGTGATCAGAGTTGTTGCATGGCTTTGCATGGCATTTCAGTAGATAATTATGATTCTTTACTAACAATCCATCTGGATAGGAATCAATCTAACTCTAACCTTTTCAAATGTGCTAATACAGTAAACTTCTGCTCAATATCTGGGAAAAAAAACAGAGTTCCTTTGAAAACCCACTACTTAGAGGTATAAAATTAGAGTAAAATTCGGATTTCAGATAAATAAAAAAATTTTAAAAAAAAAATTGTTCTTGAATTCCCACATAAAGACCCATAGCAAACAAAAACCACATCTTTTAATTATATTATCAAAAATATTAGAAAATCCAAAGGTAGGGGAATGAGCTGACTTCCAATTGGAGGGCGGAACGATTCATCACTCGTCATAAAGGCCAAAAGAATGCGAAGATGATCTAAACTGGCTATGGAATGGGAATCCATGGTGCTATTGTTTGACTTCAAAAACTTAGGCTATTTCTTATTGCTGTGATAGGATAAACGAAGAATATATTGAAAAGTGGATAACGAGTTGATAGTGAGTTGATAAGTAAACTAATGAATATATTATATTGTGTTTGGTTCATATGTTTAGTAAAGTATGATAAGTAATAATGTGTTTGGTTCTTGATAATATGTGATATATATTAATTTTATTCATAAAATGACAAAACACCCTTAAATGTGTTTTCAATTATTTCTATTATTTTAGGTCAACTTTTTTTAATTAACAATATTGTATTTAGAACAATTCTTATATTCTATCAAATATTTATTTATAAATTTATTAATATATATATATATATATATATATATATATTAAATAATGTATTTAATTAATTCAAAATAAGACAAAATATTATTAATAAGAGTACAATGGGTACTCTAACCCATATACAAATCGCCCATACACTACCATTAAGACATTACCCGAGACAACAACGAATGACTAGCCAAAAGCAATACAAACCAAAAAACTACAAAGCACAATAAACTTAGAAATATGAACTTGCGAAATAAAATCCCAACAGCAACTAGAACATGAAGAAAAATAATTACAAGGACATGACGAGGACAGAACCACTCGACCACATCAAACAAAGTAACCAAGGCACAGTTTAAGGAGGGTCAAAAATAAATCTATCCCACACAGGGGCAGTAATAGGAACATCCCCAAAAATCTGGGAATTATGAGACCACTTTGCCAACTTGTGAGCAGCCATATTGCATTCTCTAGGAATTCGGGTGACGGACCACGATGGATTGCGCATGAAGATGGTTTGTGTAGCAACAACTTCTGGGAGTGCCGTCCAGCTAGGCACCGGGTCACTTTTGCGGATTTGGTCCACCGTATCTTGGGATTCGCTCTCGAAGGTGATATCCAGTAGATGCATTGCTGAAGCACCCTTCAGAGCAATGAGCAAAGCTTTGGCTTCCGCTGCCAGCACGTCCGAGGCCCAAGTTTGGGCAGTTTCTGCTCTAATAATCATACCTAGGTGATCACGAATGATCCATGCCGCCACCGAGATTCCTGCAATAAAGGAAGAATCGACATTAATTTTGAGTTTGCCAAAAATAAGGGGGGACCATACCTTTTGCAAAGCTTCCTTGGGTAGCGCCAGATGATCTTGCAAATTAAAGTGGTCCGCCGTTTTAGTCTTTATACACCGGATAAGGGATTGTATGTTAACTTCCCTAGATTTCACACGGATCCCATTACGCAGACTCCAAATTTCCTCCATAGCACAGACAGAGAAAATCAAGAATTCAAGTCTACTCGGACGATCCAAAGGACTATTCTCACCGTGAATTAAGAAATCCAACCAAGTCTCAAATGGTTTACCTTCGAACCCATTTATCTTGAAGTTCCATTTAGATAGATACCAAACTTGTTCAAACTTGAACGGTGGCTTATACCTGGCCTCTGGGAAAAAGATGGATTGGTGCAAATGTAACCAAACGATTGATATAGCCTAATCACTACCTAATCAAGCCCTTATCCCACTAACCAAACACATCCTTAATGTTAAAGTTGTGGCGTGAGATGAATAAGATTTGAGAGGGATAATTAGATCAAAAATTTAAAGTTCATGCTTCATTTTTTTAAAAAAATTCAACTAATGTTTTGGGTTCTTCTATATTTGTAGCATGCAATGTTTGTGCGATAAATTGTTGGATATTTATGTTATTAACTCAATCTGATAGATTGATATTTCGTGAATATAAATCAGTTTTGAACATAATGGTTGAGACATCGCCTTGGGTATATAGGATGTTGTGCATCGGATGAGCCATTGAACAAGACTATATGACTCGAGTTTTGAACAAGCAATAAGTCATTAAATTGAACATACGGAATATTTACTTTTCGATGGAATGGACGGTCAGGGCACTTCAAACTGATACCTTAGATAAGTCATAAAAATGAAACTTATATTGAAAAAAACAGTGTGAATATTAAACTAAAAAACTTACTTCTTGTCTTTTTTTGATGCAAAATTATTTATTAAAATTTTGGAATAAAAATATGTATTTTCAAAACTAAACAACAAAAACCTCTAATTTTCAATATAATTATCCTTACCCATACTTATTGCAGAATTGACATAAGATTTAAACAAAAATTCAACAACAAAAGGCAAAGAGAAAAGAAGAAGAAAAATAGAATAATTGACATTATTTTGGAAAATTTTCATCAATCTCAGCCCAAATATCAGCATTCCTCGAGAACTTCTTCTTCACCTGGTCAATTATCCACCTCGTTTCATTGATCTTCTCAATGCTTGCTAATCCATCAACGAGAGATTTCATAGTCGACATATTTGGCACCCAACCTTCCGACATACAATCTTTGGGGAAAAAACGTACTTATATAATGTTGATAATTAAAAAACCTAGGAATTGATGGTTTTGTTGGAATTGAGGGCTTAAAGCAAATGCTTTAGCAACTTCATGGGTTGAGCCGTGCCAGACACTGCCCATAGGCATGAGTCATGCTGGGCCACAAACATTGGCCCACTGGCCGTGCCAGCACGACCAGTTTTGTTTTGGCCGTGCCAGCACGACCAGTTTTTTTTAAAAAAAAAATTGGCGATCGATCGCCACATAGAAGCGACGATCGATCGCCAAAGCCAGAGGCCAGTCAGGCAACACAAAAAATTGGCGATCGATCGCCACATAGAAGCGGTGATCAATAGTCGAAGCCAAAGGCGAGTCATGCCACAAAAAAAACATTGGTGATCGATTGCTACATATTATCGGCGATCGTAGCGATCGATCGCTGATAACCAACGGTAAAAAACAGCCATTTTTGACTGTTTCTTTCAACCTTCCTTTTTCAATTTTTACTTTTTTTTTGTTTATATAAATGGAGTGTTGTATCATTTTATCCCCACAAATTGCTTTCTCAATCTCTTAACATTGAATGAAGTGTTGAATCATTGAATATTATTATGTGATAATGTGAACAAAAATACACCTTAATAATTGTTTATTTTCGTTGTTTTCTTTATATGATTTATTACATAATTCTATATAATTTCAAATAAGAGAAAGTGAGAGTAGTAGTACCATTAGTAATAAAAGTTATGTGTCGATAATGTTAATAAGAAAACAAGATTTTACTTCCATTTCTTCTACTCAATCTTCATTTACTGTGCTTTAATTATGTTTAAACCAGGTGATTAATTTTAGTGAACAAGCATTAAAAACATTAGATGTTATGGCATGGTGGAAAGACAATGCTAAACTTTGGTCATTGCTTTCCATCATGGCACGTGATCCATTAGCGTCTCCGATATCCACAGTTCCATCAGAGTTTGTTTTACTGCAGATGAGAGAGTTCTTGATGAAAAAGAAGTAGAATGAAAGAAAATACCATAGAGATGTGTATTTTAAAAGATTGGTTGGATACTGATAACCGATTACAAAGTGTAGGAGGACATGATGTATCTTCTGATGAAAATGAAGAAAGTTGATTGTTTTATGTTACTATTTTGTGTTTTTTTTTTTATATTTTCTTATTTGTTTAGGAGGACATGTTGTATCCATTAAATTCCGATTTGTAGTTATTCACATCATCGTCTATAAATTTGAATATTCACGTATATTGTGTCAATCTATTTCTTGTTCTACTATTTTTATATTTAAATTTTTAATTAACATAAATTATCTTTTTAAAAACAAACTTTAAAAAAAAAAAATTAAAATAGGCGTGTCGGGCCTCTCATTTTTGGAAATGGGGCCGGCCTGGCACGACCCCGCTACTGTGCTGGCCGGCACGGGATGTTTGACATCTCTAGGACAGTACGAGACCACATTGATACTGTGCAGCAAGCACATGTGCAATATCGAAAAGTTAAGCTGTGAGATGTTACCCCAGAGGCCCAGACTACTAAGAAGTTATCCCCAATGGTAGGGCTGTTGGTCATAAAATTTGATCTACGAGTACTGGGGTCTTTGTCCTTTCTTCTTTCTTACTTCATCTGTACATTCTTTGAGGGCCTTCCCGATCCTTTCTTATGCAATAAAGGACCTTATGGTGCTCAGTTTGGGGGCTAAATTTTAAGTTTCTCCGAGCTAAGCCTTACTTCTTTTTGCTGTAAGTTTATGCCAAACTTGCATAAGAGCTCTTACCAGTTGTAGGGCAAGAAATGAATGTGTCTAAGAGACTACCTTGTTTTTTTCTTTAAGCTTTGTTCTTTTTTTTTTTTTTGATCGGTAAAAGATTATTATTCGGGCATAACGGGTGCACCAACCCTTGACATGTACATCAAGAATTAATACTATACACTAGTTTTTTGGTAATAATTCATCCAATCCATTGCTTTCCGTGCTAGTTTGTGTGTATATGATAGTGACTCATGCTCAACTTAGATGGTGATCCACACTTGGGAAACAATGTGCAACATATGTTCATTGTATCTCAACTCCGAGTGTAAGTACTAATTGACCCTTCCAAGTGAAAAACAAGTACCCCTTCTGAATTTCTGATGGTCCCAAGGTAGGGCGAAAAATGGGAGTTTGCTCCAAACTAATTTGATATTTTAATTAACCATATGATAATTATGCCATCCTTCTCAATAATGGACGGAGATAGCTTATTATTTCTTCAAATATGACAACACCAGATTATTATTCTTACATGTAATCTGGTTTAATATATGTCCCAAAGTGCGAATATTACCTATAGATCCCGCTAATTTGAAAATAGCGAGTTTCACCTCAATATTTTAAACAATAACGTATACATTTTAACGTCAAATCATAGGGGGAAAGTTGTAATTTTTCTTATATCTATTACAAACTAGAGGAGATGATAATCTACATGAGTCCATCCGTTATTATACAAACTAGAGGTCAAAAATTATAATAAATATTTTCTACATGAGACTGTTGTAGTTTATTCTAATTATAATTTTGATACGCAGAGGAAGAAAACCAAATGTACCCGTCATGTTGTCCAGGCAAATCTCTAGTCCAAAACATTGAAAATCATAGATATGCCCACCATCTATCGAGAAACTTAAACGAACTATTGATATCTATCTTTATAATCAGAATAAATCTTAGGACGAGTCTTGACGTAATGATAAAGTTATTGCTATATGACATGGACAGGGGCGGAGCCGCCCAGGGGCTAGGGTGGGCTCCAACACAAGGTATTTTTTTTAAAAAAATTAGTAGTTGATAGTTTTAAAATCTAATACTTTAACCATACCCAAAATGATGTTAGGGCATTTGTATTCTCCCTTGCTCACCGAGTTCTGCCATAGAGTTCTCTTTTTTTTCTTTCAACTTCCTCTGCTCGAAAATTCATTTGTTTAGTGCGTTAAAATCCTGGTTCCGCCCCTGGACATGGAGGTCATAGATTTTGATTTTTGGAGTTTTAATATGTATGTTATCTTACATGACAAGAACAATTACAAAGTAAGGGATTTTTTGAAACAATAACCAATGAAAAACAAAATTAATAACAAGCTTTAGGAATATATTGCTCTTACAGAAATTTCCAACAATTACTGCTGAAGAATCAAAGCTTTAATGACAAATCAAGATGGTTAAGCTCTTCATTAGCTCTCTGATCAGGCTTGAAGTATTCATTATCAATCAAGTTATCATCATATTTCACATCCCTTCTCTCAGACCTATCTGCGGGAGCATGAAGATCAAACCCGATAACCCGACCCAGACTAGTCGAACTTGACCTGAAGACCTCGCTCGAACCCGCTTGATGTGTCGCCGAGCTTGATTCTCTGCTTTTCTTGGCTAGGGTTCTCTCCAGTTTATGAGCATTTTGATGCCCTCCTAGAGCTTGTGAGCTGTAAAACTTGCGTCTGCAGTAATTGCATGAGAAAACCCGCTGTTCGATCGGGCTGGAAGGTGTCGATACACGGAATAAATTTGGCGAAGAAGGATCAATCATTAGATCTAGGTTGAGCGTATCCATTTTTCTTGACGATAAGCTCAGGTTAAGAGATGTTTTAGGTTCACAATCCATGATTAGTGTGCTACTTTTTTCGAGAAAAATAGAAGTGAATAAAGAGATTATTGATAGAAGATGAAATGTGTGGATCAGTGCTTGTTTTGTGGAGGAAAAGTTGATAGAAGCAGCAGCATTATTTGAGAAGTTGCTGAATGAAAGTGAGGAGGTAGGTTTGGAGACTGATGTGATCTATATTTATACATACACAAGATATTATATTAAGTATAACGGGTTAAAGATGTTGTTTTGCAATAGTAATCACAAATTTTTAGTACTAAACAAATATTATCCATAAATTATTTTTTAACAAAATGGTCTCAATACCATCTTTTTTTATTTAAAAAAAAAAAACGAACATGTAACAAGCATATGCCAACACTATGAGTTTTGTTCTTGAGAATACATGTGTACGAAAAAATGGATTTGTGACCATTTTTGTTAAAAAAAATACAAATTTTGTGAGACTATATTTGTTTAGTACTAAAAGTTCGAGACTACTATTGCAAAATACACTATTTAGTGAGACTATCTTTTAGTTTACCCTATATATATATATATATATATATATATATATATATATATATATATATAGTAGAGAATAAGTTGATTTAAATTATAATTTAACATTAGAATCAAACAAGTCTAAAATTTATAAGTTGATTGACATAACAGTACATCACAAATAAGAGAGATCAACGCGAACTGCCCAAAACAATAGAGGCCAAAACCGTAAGTACCGTAGTAAAAAATAAATAAATACAAAATTTATTTAATGAGTCTCATATAACTCAAACGAAATAAATTTAATGAGTCTCGTATAAGATATCACTGAATGTTTTAATGGGTATCTGTCGTAAGAAAATCAATAGTAAGTGTTTTTGATAGTAGGAGTGGCGATGAATACTAATTATCCGGCGTAGACTCGACCAAGGGTCATTATCGATCTTGAACCGGTCCGGAATCGGACCGTGCTCAACGGGTTGGTTAACCGGGTCAACAGTTCGAAGGGTCGAACCCGTAACCGGTCCGTCTATAGAAGGGCCGGTTAAGGGTCATAATTTTGCTAATTCGTGAACTGTCGGTTAACCGGCGGCTCAAGGGTTATTTTAATTTTTTTTACATTTTTTAAATTTAAAATATATGTTATTGTGTAGATTTGAACTCATGACCTCCAAATTGAATAATTAGCTTCAATCACTAAACTATAAGAGCCTTGTTGATCTAAATATAATGTTATAATTTATATATATTAACCAAACAAATATTGTAAGTTTGAAGAAAGGAATTATTTGAGAGACTCAATCTTGTATTCTCTTTATTGATTGTTCCAATCTTAAAATAAATACAGCCATATGTCTTATATTTATAGAAGACTCATAATCCTAAAATCTAGGAAGATAAATCTAATTAAATAAAAAGATATTATTTTAGATAAACTAAAACTCCTAGCAAACTTATCAACACTCCTATGAATATAAAAATATTTATCTAGAGTTCTTGATAAGTAAAACTCTATCATTCAACACTCCCCATCAAGCTGAGTCATATATGTTTATCATGCTCAGCTTGGAACTCAGGTCTTCAAATTTAGGATAGTGAAGAGCCTTTGTCAAGATGTTATCAACTTTTGTTTGAGACTTCCTTCTCTTTCTCAGAGTCATGCTCCTTTTCTTGGATTCTGCGTCTGCTCCTCTTTCTTGGAGTCTGCCTTTGCTCCTCTTTTACGAGTCTGCGTCTGCTCCTTTTTTTGCGAGTCTGCGTCTGCTAGTCTAGGTCTCCTCCTCTTTTTGGAGTTGCGTCTGCTAGACTACGTCTCCTCTTTTTGGAGTTTGCGTCTGCTAGGCTACGTCTCCTCCTCTTTTTGGAGTTTGCGTCTGCTAGTCTACGTCTCCTCCTTTATTTTGGGAGTCTCATCTGCTCCTCTTTTGTGAGTCTGCGTCTGCTAGTCTACTGGGAGTCTGTGTCTGCAAGTCTACGTCTGCTCCTCTTTTGTGAGCCCGCGTCTGCTAGTCTACGTCTCCTCCTCTTTTGTGAGTCTGCGTCTGCTAGTATACATCTCCTCCTTTATTTTGGGAGCCTGCGTTTTTTTCTCTTGTGGGAGACTGGGTCTTTAACAATAGAGTTGATATTATCTACTCCCCCTCAAGCTTGGCTATAGATGTTTATGAGACCAAGCTTGCTGATGAGTTGAAGGCACATGATAGCAGACAAGAATGGTTCAATATCGGCTGTTAGGGTTTTGTACAGAAGATGTGTGGCTGCGGCTATGTCTCTTGCAAGGGTTTTTGGAGGAGAAGGCTTGGGTCGCTATGAGGGTACTGTGCGCTGAAGCTTCTGTAGATCTGGATCAAAATCAGAGTGCATCATAGGTAACGGTCACGCCGGTTACATGACGACTACTGTGTGCGAAACCCTAATATTGGGCGATATTACTCACGGCTGTTTTTGAAGGCCTAGCCGCCAGCGGTTGAGTTGAGATAGCAACAACTCGCCGGCGGCTAGGGTTTGATGAACTTTTAACCTTAGTTTTTTCAAACCTAAAGCTCTGATACCATGTAAGTTTGAAGAAAGGAATTCTTTGAGAGACTCAATCTTGTATTCTCTTTATTGATTTTTCCAATCTTAAAATAAATACAACCATATGTCTTCTATTTATAGAAGACTCATAATCCTAAAATCTAGGAAGATAAATCCAATTAAATAAAAAGATATTATTTTAGATAAACTAAAACTCCTAGCAAACTTATCAACACTCCTATGAATATAAAAATATTTATCTAGAGTTCTTGATAAGTAAAACTCTATCATTCAACAAATATATCTTACACATTTTAATTATCTGGGCTTGAATTTATTTCACGTTTTTTTATATTTAATCCATGGATGAAAACACATTCAAACACATTTTACACTTTATTTCAAATTTTAATAATATTTTAAATTTTGTTTAAAAAGTAAGGGTCAAACCGTTGGTTAACCGTAACCGTAATCGGAACCGTAACCGGAACCGTCAAGGAAGGTTAAGGTTAAGGTCGACGTTTTTTAAACCGTCGAACCGACGGTTCTGAACCGTGGTCGGGTCTAATCTGGCGTGACAATAAAGTTTTGAGTTATTGGCAACGAATCTCCTATAGTTTTTCAAATAGGCAGATTATACAATTGTTGTTTGAAAATATGTAATTTACCCCATGTGATTTTCAAAATATGTAGTTTACCCTAATGTTGTTTGAAAATAGGCAGTTTACCCGTATGGTTTGTAATAATAGGCAGGTTACCCCCTATAGATTGTGAATAGGTGCACAACGCCCCCCTTCATGTATGCTATGATTTGAAACAGTGGGTGGGTAAATTGTCTATTTTGAAAACCACTAGGCGTAAACTGTCTATTTACAAATCATATGGGATAAAATGCATATTAGGGATACTATATGGGGTAAAATATCTATTTACAAACCACATGAGTAAAATCCCTATTTTTAGTTTAACAAGGTATTCAGACTTACGCGTGACTAATCCTTGGGTGACGATCCCGGCCCCTCAGGACCGCCACCAGGTAAATCAAGAGGATGTGCACTGATGACAGGTTTCTGAGGGAGCGGATCAACAGGACCCGAAGCTAGAATAAAAACCCACAATATTTTAGTGGAGAATTTGTCCCACATAAGATTCGAACATGTGACGTCAAAAGAATCTCCCCACATCACCTCAGCCCTTACAACAAGGGATAAATTACCACTAGCTCATAAAGTTTTTATCTTGGACTATTAAATTCGTTCTTATATATTATTCGTCGCATATATATATGTGTACTATGAAATGTTATTTGTAAATGAACTATTATTGTGAATTTACTGCTATTTACATTATTAAATTACCTGTTAGAACCTTTTTTTATAAAGCTCACATTAATTAAGCAAGTATGAATATTGATTATTAAAAAAATGACTAAAATTGCAACTTTTCTTCATAATTGAAAAGAAGTTAAACTACTTTTACAAAATTCAACTTTTAAGTGTGTGGACAAAAATACCTTTACTTTTTTAAAATTAAAATTAATAACGGAAGCCATTATAAGGGTGAGTTATATATAGACCTCATATAGTTTGGACAATTACAAATTACCGTATCTAGTTTAAAAATTATCGTATAACTCACATACTATGTATTTTTATGTCAAATCGTAGGGGAAACAACTATAATATTCATTCCATCCGTTACAAACTAGATTGAACAATTCGTAATTTAGCTATTCTACATGTGGTCCATTTGTTATTGTTCAAACTATATGTCAAAATTCGTATTAAAGCTATCATACAAGGGGACAACCGTAATTTTCCTAAATTATAATGATAAATTTGTTATATATATGTATATATCTAATACATCTCACATAATCTTTTTAGAAATTATAATTATCATCCATAACTTATTTCAATCTAATTTCAATATTGTCTCATGCATTTATTTTATACTAATTAATTTACAAGGTATTTTTTTTTCTAAATATTAATTTAAAATATAATAATTATACGCACAAAATGAATTGAGACAAGACTTTTAATCCAGTGTAATCCAAGTTAGAAACCATGTGCCAATAGAAGATTTGGAAGAGGGCAAGTGGAAGTTGAATAACGTTGTGGGAAAAAAAAAAAATGAATGGGAGATTAGAGATATGAGTCGGGGAATCAAAGAGTTGTCTCCTTCATTGAAGGCAGATGTATTATTTCTTGTCGGTTCAACAAAATAAATAAATTTACCGTATTTATTTAAAAAATACATTCAAATTTAGAATTCATAATTAATTATTAGATTCCATAGGATAAGAATATGAGGTAATATGCTTTTTGATCCCTTGTGTTTTTGGACAATAAGGCTCAAAATTCTTTTTTATGTCAATTGCATAAAAGTTCCCCATTTTTCAATGATGTAATGGGTTGTTTGTAAGATTTTTAAAAGAGAAAATTGCACGAAACTCTCTTGTGTTATAGTAAAAATGTACGAAACTCCAATGTATTACAAAATCGGCAAAAGAAACAATTTTTAAATTCTGCACATGACTTCGGAGTGTTAAAAAAATAGACAAAAATCCTCCATTTTATTAAACACTGCACGAAACCGCCAGCAAATTAACATATTTTATTTAATTTCGTTAACAATATATGCAGGTTTTATGAAAAACGTGTTCATTAATGTTCATATATAGTATATACATGTTTATATATAGTTTATTTTTATGTTTATTATTGTGAAAACGTGTTTTATGATTTTTTGGAAATATGCATATTTTTTTATGTACAATTGTTGCTTAGTCAATATATCCAAAATTTGAAGAAAAAGAATCTGAATTGGTCAATAAGCATGCATATATTAAAAGAATAATTCAAAATGTAACTCGTAATACATTTCCAAAAATTACACCTTAAAAATTATTCACTTTAAAATTAAAATAAAAGAAAAACTCATTATAGAAAAGGAGATAATGATATAGATGGAGAAACATTTGAGGGAATACTTGACAATAATAGGGTTTCATGTATGGTTTAAGAAAATATAATGGTTGTTTTGCCTACTTTTTAAATACGGGAAATTTTGTTCAGGGTTTTGAAAGGATGGGTTTTTTGTCTTTTGTTTAATACATGTGAGTTTCGTGCATTGTTTTAAAAAGTTGGATTTTTTTTGCATGTTTTTTGAACATATGAGAGTTTCGTATATTTTCCTAATAACACTGGGAAATATCGTGCGATTTACACTTTCAAAAAACATAGTGACTTTTGTGCCTTCTCATTATACACTGTTTTTGACCTTTTCAAAACTCAACAAAATGCATTTCATAAATATAGACATCAGATACAATGTAATTTCAAAAGTTAACTACGATTGTTTTGTATATTTGTATTGTTCACACCTTATTATATATAAATACATTAAATATCTCAGTGATTTGCAAGTTATAATATATATTTAGTCATTACTGGATTAATAATTTTAATTTTTATATAATTCATATTTATTTAGCTCTCACGGTATTTGGTATGGTTACGAATACAATTGATGATAATGTGATTGTTAATCGTGTTGAATATGGAATCAGTATTTTACTTATGAAAAATTATTAAATTTGTCTCGTAAATTGTTTCATTGAGAATTTTGTCATGTCAATTGAAAATTTCAGTTTTAATCTGTTATCTTTGTTTGTTTTTCAATTTTAGTTCTTTACCACGGAAAAAAATGCGTAGCATTACAAAAAAGGAAATATAGCGGACTAAAACTGAATAAGGATCAAAATAGCAATGAAGCCAACATACGAAATTTCAAATTTCCTTTTACTTGTTGATGGATACTTTAAGTTTTTGGTGCATGTTTACTAAGTAGTTACCAAGTATGTGAATCGAGAAAATATCCGATATTAAATAACATGATATATGATTATTTTAGAAGTATCCATGCATTATAACTTTCAGATTCATACATCCCGCCTTTAATGTTCTCTACATTTACACGGACACTAATTACTTTTTTATAGGTGATAGTTCATTCATTTAGATATTGGCAATTTCAATCTACTTATCGACTTAAACAAAATGTCAAACAAGTTCACATCGCCATACATTAACTGATATATTCGCCTTTGTTTTTTTTTTTTTTTTAAAACACTAAGACATTGATTTGAGTTGTGCATTTGTTGGAAAAATGATGCGTATTAAATTACAATTAAACATCGGAGAGCAAACGAAACGAATCCATATGTCGGAGTAAACTGAAAGCCGCGATCGATCTCCGTATGTTGGCCCTATCGATCGCGACTCGAATGAAAAAAACATTGAAAAATTTTGCATGGCTCGATCGATCATGACCAATGCGCTCGATCGATCGAGCCACACAGAAAATTGAAACATAAAGGGCGCGATCGATCGCGCCCTTTGGCCGATCGATCGTGCCCTGTATGGTTTAGCAGATGGGTGCGTCTCCTCATGTTTCAATGTGTTTTGTCATGATTTGGTTCATCCAAATGGTGTCTTTTGAAGGCACAACTTGGACAAGTATATATAGAACAACCCTTGGTTGGATTAAACACACAATTTTCGAGTTTAACAATAGTTAGAGAGATCAAAATCTGAAGCATTTTGTTCATCTTCTTCTTTCATAAAGTTGAGTGCTTTCAAACCTTTGTGGATTTGTGATTTAGAGTGCTCCTATCACGAATCATAGTTCTTGTATCTTGGGAGATAAATTGCCAAATAAAACCCTTACCACCAAGGCAGGGCAATATTGTCTTAAGGATGGAGATTACAAATCTCATCCGACATATGCTTCAAAGCCATTGTTATTTTTGTTCCCACGTTTCTTAGATACACATTGCTAGAAAAATTTGGACAACAATCTTAAGACAATATCGGCAACAAATGGCTTCTTTGAGTGCAACAACGACTCCTGTTCATCATGGTGAAAGGCCTGAAAAGTTCAATGGGAATGACTTCAAGCGTTGGCAACAAAAGATGTTATTTTACTTGACCACACTGAGTTTGGTAAAGTTCTTAAAAGAGGAAGCTCCTACGGTTGAAGAATGAGAGACTGACATCCAAAGAGGGCGGCAGTTGATGCATGAATCAAAGCGACTTTCTATGCTATATCCTAAACGGGGTTAGACAATAAATTATATAACGTCTATTGTCTTGTGAAAACAGCATTGTATCCCCCACGTGGTTTGTAAATATATATTTTATCCACTGTGGTTAGCAAAACATAGCGCACCACCCTCCTCACATGTCATACACGGATGGTATGTTTTGCACCTATTCACAAATCGCATAAGGATAAACTGTCTATTTTCAAACCACATGGGTGTAGATTGCCTATTTGGAAAATCTCAGGGGTTCGTCGTCAAAAACCCTATGACTAGGACATGAAATTGAAATAATTGAGTCCAATCACACTTTATTGAAGCTTTAATATTTCTTATCACTCAGGACAACAAGGGGTGGTGTTCTTGTACTGGTTTCCAATTAAGGTACACGATGGAGATTAAAGATAAGCCTCCTTGACTACATCAATTACGTGAAGTAATAATTCAGTTCTCTTTGCTGAAAAGAAAGAAACAACAATGACTACACTAATTAAATGAACTAATGAAAATTAAGTACCAATACATTTTCTTCATAATAATGCTTCTGTCACATCTTATTTCTGCGATGAGAGACTTATACATTAACTTAATTTTGACAAAGGACTGCATCTTAAATCAATTTGATTTGTTTCGTTAGAGATTACATTAAATTATTATACCAATCAGGGTTAACTATTTTCATAGAACGATAATGTATCCAAAATAGTTGCTAAATGAATCAATTATCTAGTCGTACTCGTACGGACATAGGGTAGCTGCATGACAAAATGGTAACAGAGATAATCATCAAGTGCTATGTATGAAGAAGTCACCTCTTGAAACTTCGAAATAGACTACTAGATGTACGGGAGCATGGCTGAAAGAGAGTTGATTGTACCCTTGTCCCACATAAGTTCGGGATAAAATTTTTGAATTAATTAATATCGTGTTACAATAGATTTTTTATAGTAACTTGAGTTAATCATTTTTGTAGAACGAATACAGATGTATAATATTTATAGGAGTTTATTATGTAGGAGCGCTTGTGTGGGTTTGGAGTCGGGGCGAGAGCCATGTGTACACTCATTTTGTAAGTACTATATTTGAGAGAGGAGATGTCTGTATATTTGAAATAATTAATCAATAACAACCACTTTACTTAAATAGGGACTCAAACATAAAATATAGTGAGTTGTATTACATGTACTAAAATATTAATTAGCTTTGCAAGTAAGAGACATCACCATCTCGTTAAATTATTCAGGTTTGCCATATATATTTCTTCTGGAGGAGGGTTGTAGGGGTTTACTTGGTTATTTTGTGGGTTGAGTTTGCATTTCATTATTAAAAGAGTAAAATATTAAATACAATTATTTTAAATAAAAAGGTACTAAAATATGTTACATGAAACTTACAAAACTTCTTGGGCTTATTTTTCAAAATATTACAAAAAAAATAGAAAAATTACGATATACCATAAAAAATATTCATTTACCAAACTATGATAACCCGACCCTTTAAGTGATGGGTTCTACATTTTCAAGTAGAACTCACCACTCAAAGTGACGGATTCTACTTTTTAATTTTGGAAAAGTAGAACCCGAAGTAGAATCCGTCAATCTGAGTGGCAGGTTCTATTTTTTCATTTTTTTAATATTTTTTTTAATTTGTTTTAAAAGTTTTAATTATTAAAAAACATTATATGAAATGTTAATTATAAGTAATCTGCTCAAAAATTACATTATAAATGAAGATTGATTTAAATTGTACAAATTATGACAGTAATACAACAATATCACAATATTGATACAATTATATGATATTTTTCCTATACAAATATTCAACAAATAACATCAAATCAAACTATCTATATATATGGACGTTGTTCTAAACGTCATCCAGTGCCACATGTAGTCGGATGTAGTTATGCGTCCTCTAACCCTCCGAGCGATAGACTGAGGGATAGGTTCAACAATTTTATTCGGACTTTATGATGGAGTGGACCGTGGTACATCTCTATATGCTGACGACATATTACCATATGGAACATGAGATATAAAATGTGGATATGGTGGCGCGGGAACTGGTACTTGATGCTCCGGGGGTTCGGAGTAAGAGGCCATAAACATGTTATGATTATATAGAGTCAACGGTGTAAAATCATGTGACGCACTTAAACCATAATTAGATGTAGACGGCTCGTCAATGTCAAATCCCCTTCTTGTATGTTGTGAACTATCCGTCCACTCGGTGAATCCCAAAGTAATAGGTAGGTCAACACCAGTAGAAGTATCATCAATTGATCCACTAAACCTCTGAGACTGATAGACTGACTGGACAGGAGACATTGGCTGAGGATTCTCAACATTCTGAAAAGTTTGTTGTTGAGATACTGGCTGAGGATTCTAAAACAACTTTTATAACATGAAATTTTTTTTAAAAAATAATTCATAACTGAACCCGTCTCTTAGAAGAAAAAAATCAATTGAACCCATCGTATAATTTAAATGTCATTGTTAATTCATAGTGCAATTTTTGAACAGACTATATAATTTAACATTTTAGATAATTATTTTATTTTAGATTATTCAAATATTACAAAAATAATAAATTATTAAAACAATTTTTTTATAAAACAGATTATTTCATACATTGAACCCGACACTTCTTCAAGTTGAAACCGCCACTTGAAGTGACGGGTTCAATGTAAAAAAGTTGAACTCGCCACTTCAAGTGGCGAGTTCACTTAAACCGTCACTTAGAGTGACGGTTTACAGTAGTTAATGTAAATGCTTTTATTGTTTACGGTATTTTCGTTTTTATTTTTTAGATAATATTTTGAAAATAGGCCAAATTTCTTGACCAACACTTCAATAAAGTTACAAATACATGCCATTTTTTTAAAAAATGGTGAGGGGCTAAATATTTTTCCGCACATTACGAGAATCGAATTCGAGTCTCTCCAAATTGAAGATATGCTCTTACCAGCTGGATTAGGCCCATGAGCTCACCAAGACATGTCGTTTTAAGAGGTACGAAAATTCATTTTAATAAATTGGGAAAAAAAAACAAAAATTGTCCTGTAAATTGATGCAGACATTATTTTGGTCCTCTAATTAGTGAAAAAAACTGGTCTTAATAGAATAAATTGGTTTGTTTTACACTTTTAATTTTTCATCGAAATGTTGATATAGTGTCAAATATTACTGTTATGACACTATATATTGTTAATATTTCGGGTATCATGCCAACACTTCCGAGAAAAAAAAAGGACTAAATATTTAAGAAAAACAAGTTATTATCCTGAGACAAAATTTTGATCACCTAAAGAGCCAAAATCCTATTTATTTTATTTGTTCTATTTCATTATTATTATATTTTTTTTCATTTTTAATTTTCCCATCAGAAATTGCATGGTTGGAAAGAAGTTATATTTCATAAACTCCAGTAGCTGATATGATCAATGATAAAAGTTCGTTCTGTTATATATCTTAATAAATTATTTTACTACTTCAAATATGTTTTCAGGGAGTGTAAAAATTATCATATTGTACAATATGTGGCTCCACCAAAGGTAACCTTTGTAAAGATAATGTTTTTTTTTTTAAAATGGCATGATGTCATTTATTTTATTAATGGTGAATAATAGTAAAAGGGAAATCAGACGATACCCCTTGAACTATAAAACTCAAGTTATTACAACAAACACTTACTCATCCCAAATCAGAAATACAGTGCAAACAAAATAAAACAATTCAATTAACAAATCCAGCTATTTTGATCTTGCACGATCTGGTCCTTAAATTATAAGTCTTGGATGTTGATGCTGAGGGAACCCTAAAAATCTTCTCTTCCTCCAGCTAAATCATATCCTCAGCATTGGTGTGAAGAGGATATTGTTAGGATCAAACGCTTATCTTTAGGCCAAAAGTAATTGTTGTTAGCAGATACGTAACTTTATTTCTTTATACAATGTCAATGCAAAGCCTTGTACTAAGTGTCAGGTGGACATTAGTAGTTGCACCATGTAAGTGTCAACGATTCGAGATTGTTATATCATAAACGGTGAGGAGCACTTCGTCTACGAGTGTACATAAAATATGCCGTATAATTCCCAATAGATATTGTTAGACAAAAATTGATTTGTTGTTAAATATAACATCCATCTTTTTTAAAGGCCTATTGTCACGCCCCGAGACCGGGGTCCATAATACCGGCATTGATTTTCAATAACAATTAAAAATCAATAAGCCTCGTAATATCTTAATAACCAAAAGCCAGTCTATATTCCATAAAAGAATAACCATTGTCTTTACATTTGAATAAAAACGCGAAATTAAAAACTTAACCAACTGAGCGAACTAAAATCGTACTTAATGATAAACTCTTGGGAACTAAATCTTAAGATAACGCAGCGGACAAATCACCAACCCCAGAATTGGTGTTCTTCTTCAGCTTCAACTTCTTCCTCAGCTTTATCTGGGGATGTAGAGTAAGGGGTGAGTGTTTTGGAAAACACTCAGCAAGCGGGGGCCAATCGATATGACAGTAATATATTTTTCATAATTTTCCAAAAACGTATATCTTAATCAAACATATATTGATATGAATGCATCTTAACATAATTGCTCCATCGAGCCATAATCATAACATATCAATCGTTCATAATTTTCATATACTTAAGCACATTAAATTTCTAGTTTCCTCTTGGTACTGATATCAGTCTCTAGAATTATCCCTCCTAGAGAAGAGGTCATGCATCGGCTTACCCACAAATAAAGGGTCTGGACATTCCAGAAACAACGGTTAACCACCGTATAAGGTCATGTAAACGGTTATATCCCACCGCATCAGGGTCATAAAGGAATCCACTTCCAATCAGATTTCAAAGTTTAAAGTGCTTAAAAATTACTACTTGCATAATTTCAAAATAGATTCATATCGATTGAGATTTAAAAGCATACATACAATCATTTTTAGAAAACGAAACGAATAACTAGCAAAAACCCACTTACAGTGATTTAGACGTTTGAACGATTAAAGGTGCAAAAACGACGCGAAATCCTTCCTTCCTAAGCCTTGAAGTGGTCGAATTATTGGTAGAATTTGGGGCTATAGTTTTCGGCTCTATGTTGCTGAGTGGAAGGGATTTTCGAAATAAAAGATGATGGAGGAGTAAGGTTTGTGCTAGATCCACATTAAAGGTATACTCCTAAATATAGTTTGGTTCAAACTTAGCAAAATAAAGGTGGAAGCCTCTAAATTTATGGAATAATATATGAGTAGATTTTAATTGACAAAACATGGTGCATATTTTCGAAAATAAGGTGTATGAGATTCTTGAATTAATGGTATAAAATATGTACATATTTTATTGCTAATGAGGTGGAGATTTGATGAAAATATGATGCATAACTTTCAAAAATAAGAAGGTTAAGATCCTTGCAATTTATGGTTTAAAAATCTTTCCAAAACTCTTGATTTCAAAATGGAATTTTCGATTTTTTTTATGACAACAAGGTGAAGATTTTGATGAAATTATGGTAATGATTTCCATGGTAACAAAGTGTAATTAAAATTGAGATTTCCATCCAAATTCTTTGAGTTGCTTGGAGATTAAAAACCTTCCATAATTCTTGGTTAATGATAGATTTGGTTCGGTTATGGTGATGCTAAAATAGGATGAAAAATCCTAATTAATTGTCTTAGATCATGATAACAATAATGAGTGGCTTGAGTTGAGAGGTAAAGATCCTAGGAGTATTAAATCCTACAAGGAAACTAAATAATAGAGTTTTAGTTATGCTAACTAATAATAGTTATTTAATAATTAGAGTTTTTTAATACCTTAATTTCCGGGTCTTTACATCCCTCCTCCTTATTGGAAGTTTCGTCCTCGAACTCGAGTCAACTTGATCATGGAAAAGGTAAGGGTATTTTTCCCGCATTCAATTCTTCTACTTCCCATGTAGCTTCTCTTTCCGTATGGTTTGACCCTTGGACTTTGACATAAGAATTTGTCCTTCGTCGCAAAACATGGTCTTTTGAATCCACGATCCGAATCGGAACTTCTTCGTATTTTAGAGTTTCGTCCAAGTTCCCTTGAGCTACTAGGGGTTCTGCTTCAAGTACATGGCTTGGGTCAGCAATGTATTTCCTTAGTGCGATACGTGAAAAACATTGTGAATCCTTGACAGATTTTGGTGGCAGTGCTACTCTATATGCTAGCGTTCCCACCTTCTCTAGAACTTCAAATGGTCCCACATATCTCAGATTCAACTTTCCCCTTTTGTCAAATCGAATAACAACCTTTCATTGGTGAAATCTTTACATATACTTTTTCGCCAATCTCAATATCTACTGGTCTCCTTTTCAAATCAGCCCAACTTTTCTGTCGGTCCTGGGCTGTCTTAAGTCTATCCCTGATGATAGCTATCTTGTCAGTAGTAGCTTGCACTAACTCAGGTCCGGTGATAGCTCTTTATCCTACTTCATCCCAGTATAACGGTGATCGACATTTGCGCCCGTAGAGTGCCTCGTACGGTGCCATCCCAATACTACTATGGTAGCTGTTGTTGTAAGCAAACTCGACTAGAGGCAAAAGCTCGCTCCAATTTGCAGTAAAATCCAATACACAAGCTCTTAGCATATCTTCGAGGGTTTGGATAGTCCTCTCTGTCTGGCCATCGGTCTGTGGGTGATAGGCCGTGCTAAGAGTTACTTTACTTCCCATGGCTTGTTGAAAGCTTTTCCAGAAACGCGACACGAATCTAGGATCTCTGTCAGATAGGATGCTCACTGGGACTCCATGCAGTCTCACTATATTGTCCATATATAGAGTTGCCAACTTGTCCAAGTTATAGTTCATACGGACAGGTAGAAAATGTGCTGATTTAGTTAGTCGATCAACTATTACCCATATTCCGTCATGGCTCTGTCTTGACTTTGGTAGTCCTACGACGAAATCCAGGAGATGTGTTCCCATTTCCATTCAGGAATTTTCAGAGGTTGAAGAAGTCCTCCGGGTCTTTGATGCTCAGCTTTAACCTGCGACATACTAAGCATCGGGTGACGAATTTTGCTACGTCTTTCTTCATGGCATTCCACCAGAAACTTTCCTTCAAATCCTTGTACATCTTTGTACTCCCAGGGTGGACTGAAAATTTGGACTTATGCGCTTCAGACATTACCTCTTGTATTATGTTGTCCACATTTGGTACGCACAATCGTCCTTTCATCCATAGAATTCCATTACTATCAGTCTCGAAATCAGTGATTTTTCCATCTTTGACTTGCTCTTTTAACTTTGTCAGACTAGGATCCTGATCTTGACTCAATTTGATGGTCTCTCGAAGGCAAGGTTGAGCTGAGACCGAAGCTAATATCATTTTTCCTTTGCCTTTCCGGCTCAAAGCATCTGCTACTTTGTTTGCCTTGCCGGATGGTAATTAATGGTGAGATCGTAGTCCTTCAAGAGTTCAATCCATCTCTTCTCTGCCTCATGTTCAGTTCTTTCTAGTAAACAAGTATTTAAGGCTTTTATGGTCTCTGAAACTTCACATTTGGCGACATAAAGGTAGTGCCTCCAATTTTTAAGGCGAAAACCACAAGCGGCTAATTCGAGGTCTGCGTAGGGTAGTTTTGCTCGTGAGGCTTGAGTTGCCTTGAAGCGTAAGCAATTACTCTTCCCTCTTGCATGAGTACACATCCCAGTCCCTCTTTCGATGCGTCACTATAAATAGTGAAACCCATGCTTCAGTCGGTAGTATCAGTACTGGTGCAGATGAAAGCTTTTCCTTCAAGATCTCAAAACTTTTCTCACACTCTTCACTCCAGATGAATTTTGAGTTCTTCTGTGTGAGCTTTGTAAGAGGGTACTGCTATTGAAGAAAATCCTTCCACAAACTTCCGGTAATAACCAGCTAATCCCAAGAAGCTTCGAATTTATGTTACGGTCGTTGGCCTTTGCCAGTCCAAAACTGCTTCTACCTTCTTAGGATCTACGGACACGCCTGCTTTTGATATGATGTGTCCTAAGAAAGATACGCTCTCTAGCCAAAATTGACATTTATTAAATTGGTATAAAGCTCTTTCTCTCTCAGTGTCTGGAGAGTGAGGCGAAGGTGTTGTTCGTGTTCCTCTTTGCTTGACGAATAAATGAGGATGTCGTCGATGAACACCACTACAAAGTTATCCAAGAATGGCTTGAATATTCGATTCATCAAGTCCATGAATACTGCTGGGGCGTTTGTCAAGCCAAATGGTATTACCATGAATTCGTAATGCCCATACCTTGTTCTGAATGTTGTTTTCGGTACATCATCAGCTTTTATCTTGAGCTGGTGATAGCCTGACCTTAGATCGAGCTTAGAAAAGACTTAGCTCCTTTGGAGTTGGTCGAAACAGGTCATCTATCCTTGGAAGGAAGGTACTTGTTCTTGATTGTGATCTTATTCAGTTCTCGATAGTCGATACACAATCTCATGCTCCCCTCTTTTTTCTTTACAAACAACACTGGAGCTCACCATGGGGATACACTTGGTCTAATTTGTCTCTTGTCTAAGAGCTCCTGCAGTTGCTCCTTGAGTTTTTTCAATTCGGCTGGAGCCATTCGGTATGGTGCCTTTGAAATCGGTGCAGCCATGGTACCCAAATTGATTCAACTTCCAATTCCCGTGTTTGGAACAGAACCTGGCAGCTCTTCAGGGGGAAGACATCAGTAAATTCTTGTACTATCGCTATGTCTTCTACCCTGAGTTCGTCTTCTTCTTTTACCTCACTTATTGTTGTTTGGTATACTTCTTCACCGTTCTTCACGGCTTTCCAAGTTTGTGCTGCCGATAGAAAGAATTTTCGTTCCTTCGTTTTACCGTGATACACGATCTCTCCATCGTCTGGGGTTCGTAGTTTAACATTCTTGTTACGACAGTCGACTACCCCATGGTGTTTGGATAACCAATCCATTCCGAGTATAATATCGAAATCTACCATGTTGAGTTGAATTAACTCAGCACTAAACACCGTTTTGTTAATACAGAGCTTACAATCTCGGTGTATACTGTGTGCTATTAAGGTTTATTGGCGGGTGTTGCTACATTGTATGGCTTACTAAGCAATTCCGGTTTAAGAGCTAGTTTCTTAGCAAACCTCTTAGATATAAACGAATGCGTGGCACCACAATCAAACAATGCATAAGCAGATAATTCGTTTAATAAAATGGTACCTGCCACGACGTCGTTTGCGTCCTCTGCCTCCTCATTTGATATGGCAAAGACACGGCATTTCGGTTTGTTCTCCCTGGGTTTGATCGGAGGACCGTCATTTCTT
>CAJQUN010001706.1:0-48882 GCA_907163345.1 Haberlea rhodopensis | reverse complement strand
CCATGCCCATAGAATCACACCAAAAAAACCAAAGAAAAGAAATGAGGCATGCTAAAATTGGCCACCCCAAATTAATGTGGGATAATATATCCTATCATTGCATGAGTATTGTATAAGAATTAGGCATCTTCAATCTCACATGCATTCTGATCACTCCCTCATTCAATTTTCACTTAATTTTTTTACTTTGTAGGATACCATTTTGTTAATCTTTCACCATCTCTCCAACGTCGCCATTTTTCTTTGCCAAATTTGTCAGATTAGAAAAATGATTTTTAGCTCTTCCGATGGGTAAAGAATCAATCCCACTTTCAAGATTCCTCCTTTAACCTGAAAAACCCCGTCGATTTGAACAATGAAACAGAAGTTAAAAGGATTGTACAATTTTATTGAAAGGTACTGATCATATGAGAGTTTTGTGTCATTAATGGTTGCTTTCATTTTGATTTGTTAAAATAAACGTAGAATGGAAGAGTGAAGAGTGTTTGATAGTGAAAGGAGATATGGGGAAGGCTGGAAGTGGATAAAAGATTTCTTGACAGGGAAGAAAGATAAGGGAAAAGGGAGTGAAAATCCAAGAAATCAGAAGCAAATTTCAGCTAACAATGGTGGAAATGAGAAACTTCAGGCAATTCCCATGTCGGTTCCACAGCCCACGACACCGAAGGAGAAGCGGCGGTGGAGCTTTCGACGCTCTTCAGCCACCGCGCCGGGGCAGAATACCGTGGAGAATGCAGCCGCCACCATCCCACCTGTGATGGAAGCTGACATAAAGAAGCGTGCTTTGGCGGTGGCTACGGCGGCGGCGGTTGTGAGTCAGATGAGGGCTGCAGCCTACGGTAGGGGAAGTACTCCGGTTGAAGATGCTGCAGCAATAAAGATTCAGTCTCGTTTTAGAGGCTATTTGGTATGGATTTCTTCAAATTTTCACGTCAGATTTGGTCAATAGGCTTATTAACATGAAAAGTGCAGATTTTTTGTCTCTTTATATTTATCGCTTCCTTGCATTAAATACACAATAATTTATTTGAGAGAGAAGTTATAGTTTTTGGAGTAATGAAAACTTTTTTTTTATGTATAAATTGAAATATATTTGGAACAAAGGAACCAACTCACTCACTGGGTCACGTCTCACCACATCCATGTCTCGAGAAACAAGAGTCCAGATCTGTGTAATAAAGGCCCTGATCAAATATTAATGACTGTTTATTTGTTGTAAAAACGATCCATTTTCTGAATTGTTTGAAATAATTGAATGTGTTATTGTTTGCAGGCAAGAAAGGCTTTGAATGCATTAAAAGGACTAGTGAAGTTGCAGGCATTGGTTAGGGGGCATTTAGTGAGAAAACAATCAGCCGCTACACTAAGGTGTATGCAGGCCCTGGTCAAAGTTCAAGCTCGAGCTCGAGCCCACGACTTCGAATGGCCGTGGAAGAAACAAAATTCTTTTCACAAAGGCGTTTTGATCACAGAAAATCTTCGCAGGATGCCAAGTTTAGGACTTCTAATCAAGTAAGTTGAGTGAATACAAGTTTGCTTGTTTTCACCTTCGCCATTGCAAGTCTACTCTCGGGACTAGAAACACTGCTTACCAGTGTCACGTGTAGAATTTGGTGGAAAAAAAGAAATTTTTAAGGTTGAAGTTAATATAGTTTATAGAAATTACTCGAAAATTTAAGCATCTAAGTACTTTTAGCTGGAAGTTGTGGTCCTTTTGGGTCCGTCCTTGCAGCAATGAACATCCAAGAAAAAGTTAGATTTGCTTCACAACACATGAACCATCAAGATTTGTATAATATTTATATCCGTTTCATGCCAGCTTAGTTCCCACTGGACAATTTCTTTTCTTTTCTTTTTTTCTTTTAGGATTTCGGTAAAGGCCATGAAGAAAAACATCAAGATTGTGGAGATGGATCTAGGAGGCACCAGACCAATAGCCAACCAAGAAACCAGCTACTCAAACCACACCCCAAACCACAAACTAACCGAACCCCCGAATTTCCGCTCCCTGTATGTCAGTGAAAGTACAAGGACGGCCCTGCCAAATCTCACAGTCACCATCAGCCATAACCGACACAAGCCCCCCGAGGCTGCAGCAACCATTTCGAAGAATACTCGTTTGGGACACACACAAAGCAGCGCTCAATGCCTCACACCAATGACATCCAAACCCGATCAAGCTAGGCTCCCATTTTCCTACCCCAGATCAGAATGTGCTGAGCCTTGTTTACAACGAATACTCATTCTACCCCAATTATATGGTTAACACCGAGTCTTCCAAGGCTAAACTTCGATCCCACAGTGCCCCGAAGCAACGCTCTTCGAGACGTTTGAGAGGCAACCGAGCAAGAGAAGGCCGTCTCTTGAAGGAAAGGAATCATGTCCCAAAACCTGTTAGGATGCAAAGATCATCATCTCAACTTGGATCAAAGGCTCAGAACTGTCGGAACTCGTATTCTGTGAAGCTCGATAAATCAAACGTTTCGCTGAAGGAAAGTGAATGCGGATCGACTAGCACTATAATGAGTAACATACTTACAGCAGATCCCTCATGGGCATATTTGACGTAAGAAATCAAACAATCCTTAATGTTTATTGCTCACTGTGTGCTGAATCAAAACATGAAATATTCGATACTGACCAAATTTTTACAGGTTCAAGGAGTTGGGTTCTAATTTCTTGTGGTTGAAGAACAAGTGAAGTACGAACCACAATATGATCAGAGTAATATCTACAAATACATAAATAAGAACTTGTGGCTTGTGAGGTTTGATTTTAATGTAGGAGGAGCACTGTATGGAAGCTGTTATATTGTAATTTCGTTTGATCATATAACTTGTTGGTTTCATGTTTGTGAATTGGTTACTGATTTTTACTTGAAGAAGAAGTTGCAGAACAACTTAATTTATTAAAGTATAAGCTTTTTACTTTGTTCATATACGCTAATCTATTACTGATAGATGGTTGCATAGAACTAATATAAATCATGTTCATGTAATGTTAAATAAATTTTTCTTGTTAATGTTTATAACATATTTCCAAGGAAATTATTAATTATCATTATAATTCTTGATTAAACGGGACAGTTACAAATCATGTGCTTGTGTTTCTGACTTAACTCTTAATCAAGATTCTTTGTACAATGGCATTCAAGATTCTAATCCAATGCCACAGATGCTGCACGATCAACCATCAATTAATGCAACTCAATTCACCCTTGTTCAATCGAATGCAATCCTTGTACAGACAATGAACTTGTGCATGTGCTTGATGAGTTTATGGCGTCAATTTTTGAAGATGAATGCAATGAACAAATCATATACATTAATAGAACAATCACAACAAGAAAATATCAATGAATAAACCAACACAAACCAAAATCAGAATATCGAAATGAAGCAAGAAGAAAAGAACGACACCGATTTACGTGGTTCGGCCAATAACGCCTACTTCCACGGGAGTCAATGATATTGAATATCTTCAATCAAGAATCCACCATACAATTATCCAGAATTCACATCTAAACACTCTTATGTATTACATTACAACATATTAGACTTCACAAATTCTCTTCAGAACTGAATTCAATCTTCTTGATTCCCTCGGCCCTCACTCTTCCGTGTTCTCAACTGATGTTTTCAAATCTGATGACCCCTCCCTTGTACTTGCACTCTAATCAGGTATTTATAGCTCCACAATAGTCACCTTTTATAGCAAGTACCCAGTTGCCTCATTCATTCGAAAACCAAACAGCATTGCAACAGAAAAGCAGTTGCAACTGCACCACAGAAAAGCCATTGCTGGACCCGAGCTTTTCAACAATAATTCCTGATTAAATAAATTGATAATTCCTAACAATATATTATTATTATTATTATTATATTTTTATATGGCTAAGCATTACTATTCTAATGAATAGTAATGCTTAATGCTTAAATAATTTTTTTCAAATTTTTTGTTAAATAAATTTTTTTTTCTAATTTTTTTTTTATTTGTAAAAACAAATATTTTTTTTAAAATTTTTTTTAATACGTATATTTGGTCTTAATCGACTAAGAAAAAATAAATCTTAATCGGTTATTGATATGTGGATTGAGCTGAACCGACTCGATTGGTTAAATGAAGGCAACATTATCCTGTTTGTCAACCCAACTAAATAAGTATTTTTAACTGTTATTATTATTATTAATATCAATAATTTATTTTTTGTTAGAATTTTTTTGTTGTTGATATGCGGGTTTGGTCTCAACCGACTACGAAAAAATATATCTTAATTGATTGTTGGTGCGCTAGTTTGGTCCGTTTGGTTAAGTGAAAAAAATATTATCCTGTTGGCCAACCCAGCTAAATAAGTATTTTTTAACTATTATTATTATTATTATTAGTATTACGGATATTATGGAAAATGTATTTGAGTCATACAGCCTAAAAGTATTTTACCTACTCCAACATTAGCAGCTTCAAATGTTAATTTTTTTCAGTTTATAGTAAAATGGGCATCAAATTAGAAAAAAATTGACCAACATGCTGGTACTAACGGTAGACAGACAGATAAGTTGCGTCATACTTTATTAGTGATCTCATTGATTATATCTAAAGTAATTATATGTATAGTATATTGGTTAGGGGGTTTTCCTCCTTGATAGCAGAGAGTGTTCTTTTTAATTTCCTTATAATTTCTGAAAACATTCCAACTTGTAGCTATTTGATTCCAGCTTATAAATTCAATCACACTTCTATTATTGTACCTGTTTGTAATCTTGCTGTTTATATTTCTGGTTTGTAACAGAAACTTTTGGAGCTTATACTTGTTCATTGAGCAAATTATAGCAGCCTCGTGAAAAAGAAATAGAGTAGGAACAAGGTTAGGGATATATCACAAAGTAAGATACTAAGATGTACCTTAACTTGTAATAATATAGGGTGGTCTACAGTATCCTCAAAGTACTTGAGGAGGAATAGTGATATTTCTCCTTAATTTGCTTAATTCTGCTAATTCCCAATGATGGTTTATAATAAACTGAAGCATTTTCCTATCTCAAACATTCATTTTTACCTTGCTATCAACTGATCTACAACTTCTGTTTATGGAGTTTTCCTGACCAATTGCTATGAGCAATTCAAGTCTGACTGAAGTATTTATTACATGCCATTTCAGTTTTTAAGCACTGATATCTGAATTAACTGTATACTTCAGTTTATCTGTTATGCAGTAGGAATTTGAATCAACGAATTGGGGATGCAGAACAAGGCCCAGGAAAACTACATATCAGAAGATTTCAACAATATTTAAAAAAGAAAGGTCTTGGCATCCATACTAAACAAGGGCAAAGAGACAATCTCCATAAAGAACAAGTTGGTAAAATATAGTAAAACAAGGCTAATTACACCCGACTCCTGAGTACCACTGCATTGCACATAAACTGAGATTTATTCTAGATAAAAGTTGAAATATTCATAACATACTTGATACATATTCCAAGATATCTCAAATGCAAGCCTAGTTCACATGAAGGCATCTCAGATCCGCCTGATCTTTGAAAAAGTTCCAGTTTCTGAAAAGTAAGTACTCTGAATTCCACCCCCAAGCAGGTTTGCCTGAGGATTCGAGAGTTCAATTCCCTGAAAAAGCAGATGATAGCAACAGTATGAACTAATCAGGAGTTGGTTTTGGATTAAAAATAAGAATTTAAGGAATTTAACTACACTTTTTCTTACTGGATTAGGGAAGCCATTACTTGTCTTTTAGGTTAATTGTATTGGAGATTGTTCTGTTATGTTTTATTTTGTAACTTATCGAGTACTTTTGGTACTCTTTTAATAAATTTATTTGTCTGACCAAAAAAAACAAAAATCATATCACACTTTGCATTGTTCCATTTAAGGTGTGTTTTTTTTCATCGATGATAAAAAATCATATATAAAAAAACCAAATATAAAATACTTTCGGCATACGATTAATAGAAGTGAACTAGCTAACTATGTCACCATAGTAAACATCATAAATAAAAAGAGAACACAAACATTAAAAAACATGTAGTTTAATCTTAACAAACAAGCTATTAATACTAATGCCAACATTCTCAAAAAGTAGCATTAAACCTAAAAGCATTGGAAAACATATAGTTTAAAAATAAGCATCAAACCTGCACGGGTGTGAAGGCCAAACTTGAAGTTAGTCCAGAAGTTGCACCACCGCTTCCAAAACGCTTCTCCTTAAACCTGAAAAGAAAAAGCCCATGAAATGAAATGAAACAGGTAATATTGAACGATAAATGCATGAAATATAAGAAAATCACAATCACAACGGTTAACATTGATTCTTATATGTTGGTGTGTGATTTGAGTCATTTGACAGTTAAATATCAAGTCAAACTCGAACAAATAAACTCCTTATCCTAATTCCAAGCTAAAACCTTTTTTTTCCTTGCTAAAATCTTTTTCCCACCAAAATGCAACTGAAATGAACTTCTACTTCAGTTAGAATGAAAGACAGTTTGGAACTGAAAGAAATAAAAATAGACTAGCAGAAATAGTTCACTTCTTTGCTACTTTAGCAGCGAGCTTGCTTTGACCAATTGACACACGTAGCTTGCCATTACCAGCCTGACCAAGCATTCCATATCCTTCCCCAAGTCCATCACCTTCAAGAAAAATCACAAAGTATAAGATACGAGCGAGAACCTAAATCAATGACAAAGGAATATGACAATAAAAAATTATATACCATAACATCAGCTTAAAATCACAGCAAATAAAATCAAGGAAACATGTTCTTAATTGTTCTAGGCCCTACACAAAAACGTAAAGAAAACATATAGACTGCACGATCACGGCAAGCAGCAAATAGGCAATGCTCCACTTTGCTGTATGCAGAATGGACCATTAGTTTAATTTGATTTTTCGCCCTTTTTTCTCAATCAATATCAATACAAAGAAATCCACGGGAACAAAAGCCAAAATCATTACGGACATTATTGAGAGGCAACTTGAAGTAATATATGATGTTGGATATAAATACCTAAAGAGCTCTCCTCTGGAATTCCAAACTGCATTCTATTTGCAAGCTTCCGCATGTCGGTAATAGCATATCTAATAGAAGTTGGAAATCACAAGAAATTTTTGTTACATTTAAGTTAAATGGAGATGATTTTTCAATGAAATATAAAGCTACTACCTTTCTTTCATCTTCCTCAACCTCCGTCCGCCTCTCTTCTTTTTAGGCTCAGAATCAGGAACTGGAAGAGGCTTAGGCTGCTTGGCAGGAGGAGGCTCTTGCCATTTCTCAATCTTTTTATGAATCTCTGCACGGAAATTTCTCCCCGTTTTTCCTGTTGGATCTCCTCTAGTAGAATCGACACGTGCAGCAAGTGTAGACTTCGCAGCCAAAAGTCGGCAGGCACGCATCCTCAAGGAAGGAGGAGTGCTCTGAAATATTTCAGCTTGTTCTAAATAACCAACACGAAATTGGGATGTTGCTGTTGAAAACCCTGCCAAGTTCTTCCTTTTGGCACCTAGAAGCTGAACATTACAAGCTGGCATCTTTGCTAATGCTGAGAGACCACCAGCTGTTCCCATAAGTTTTGCAGCAACAGCACTTCCAACGATAGCAGAAAGATTTGGAGCAATGTAACCCATCCGACTCTCAACAAAATCAAGAACTTTTTTCTTTGCTGAATCTAGAGCAAGATCTCGGTCACATGCATCAATTGTCTTTTGCAAGACATCCTCAGGGAGAGGCTTGCCACTCGTGGTTGATGCCGTAACAGAAACGACCATGATAATGGCAGAGGGTAGAAGACCTTCTAGATCAACAAGAGTCAGATCCATTTCATTCCCAATCTTTTGAACAACTCGAGCATAGTCGACTGGATGATGAACGAGTGATTCAAGCTCCGGAAATTTTAAGCGATACTTGTCGCGGATAAAATTGTGAATTATCACAATTTCATTTTCGATTTCAACAGATAAGGCATTGCAATCAACGATTAACTGATATTCTGGATCATCTTCTAATACAATTCCGAGATTGGAGATCTCAGACCCCTTCTCAAGTGCATTTTCAACTTTCTGCAAGAAAAGATCATAGCAATACATTCACAGGGGCATCTGAAGGGTATTAAACAATCTTAAATCTACAGGAATAGAAAGCTTCATAAATGTCTTTCATGTTATTTAATGGAAAGCTGACCTGCATGATATCAATGTAACGCTGAGTTTTTTGAAGTTTGGATACACTATCTAGATCATCATAATTAAGGGATTCAATATCCGCAAAGTCCCCATCCACATCTTCCTCCATGTGCTCTGCATCAGCATCCTCCTCCTCCTGAAAGTAAAGTGATATTAACCTAGGGCCAAAAACAAGGCAGTAACACAGAAAACACAACAAATAGTGTCTGACTACACAGGAATAATGAGAAAACTAGAGAGAAAAAAAATAAAAATTTCAGGCGTCCTAAACTGCCATATTTATGGGAAAACATGTATAAGAGTCACAAAAATGAAGATAAAATGTAGCATACTCACCAGAAGATCATCTTCATTATCAGACAATTCATCAAGATCGGCCAGAAAAGAGTCATTAAGGGTGGCCTGGAAAAGAAAATGCTCAGTGAATCATGGAATTGATATTTTTTAGATGAAAACTGCAGAATTTAAATTCTACAGAGGAATGATTGTATATTTCTGAGAAGTTGAATAGTAATATAGCATAGACCATTGTAAAATTTGTGCAAAAACCTACAATTGGTTGCTTATAGCAATGCATTGAACAACAAACAAAATTCATGAACAGCTATGATGCACGGACACTGACACGGCGACACTGACGGTGACACGACACGGACATGACGACACGGATTTTCAAAATTTTAATGATACGACACTGCTGGGACATGCTTGTATATTTTTATATATTATACATGTACTATATTATAATACAAAAAAATCACATTTTTTAAATTATAAAACCATTTAAAAGCAACAAAAATATTCTTACCAAATTCAAGAAAAATATAAATAAATGGATATCACTCAAATTATCATAGTATCACTCATACTAACATCAAATACATATAACTTCAATTAACATAAAGTTTAACAAACACGTCCAAATAAAAGATAACACCAAAAATGTTTTTACCAAATTCGAAAGGCATATAAATAAATGCATATCACTGAAATCATCACAGTATCACTCATACTAACGTCAAATGTATATTACGTCAAATAAAGTTTAACTAACACATCCATATTTTATTTTAGCAAAAAACTCTTTAATTATACAATTTACCCCCAAAACGTGTCATTTCTGTGTCGGATTAGTCAGGTCGACACTGGTGTCTGATTTTGTGGGGAGTACTCGACACGGGAATCCGATTTGATTTTTTTAAAAAAACAAAGGACACGCCACGTGGTGTGTCCGACACGTGTCTGAGGAGTGTCGATGTCCTAAAAGTGTCCGCACTGCACGATTTTTTGGAGTGTCCGTGTAGATGACCGAGAAGATGATAACAGCTCATTCCAAAATGTAAGCGGCAAATATTTCATTCAGACCGATGCACTAAACTCTGTATATTATGGAAGATATTGGGGTTGATGGAAGTTATAGCACCACACCAGTCTTTACAATGACAAAGAAGGCGGATGAGTAGGTCTACCACAAGGATCATCAATAGATAACCTGGACAAAACTTCCTAAGCGGGTCTGCCAAATGATTCAAGTAACAGATGGTACAGGAATAAAAAGAAGAGGAGATATTTTTTTAAAGTTACATACCGTCATTCACAATGGAATAATGGTAGTTTCTCATAAAATCCCATTTTAATTTCTCCTAGGTCGTATCATTTCCTAACGTCTAAACTCTAAAACATATCTTCAGTGTGAATAAAGAAAACTTGATAATTGTCTTTGACAGTACATAAAAGGTTAAACATTTCATATCTTAAAATGCCGCATCATATCAAAATAAAAACATGAAATTCAGGCTACAAATTGAGCAAAAACTCTCCAAGGGACATGACTCTATACATGGTTACCTTACACTTAGTATCAACAAGAGCTTAGGAATTCAAACCAAGAGTAGATCCGTTATGGTGAAAATAAGAGGCGTGCAAAATTTCGCTTGATATAATTTTGAGTTTCTGTTGTGCAGCAACTGCAAGTATTACTCTTTTCAACGAGGGAACAACTCAAGCGCTAAGTTATTCTTGTGAAAAAAATTAGAAAACACAATCAGTTATAAACGATACTGCCAAAAATTGTGATTTTCTCGGTGCAAGATAAATTCATTCAATAAGAAAAAAATCTCAATTTACGAGCATCAAGAAAAAAGATCCTTCTTCCTAAGGTACCCCTCCACAGTTCCTGAAGTAACGGAATTTCATTTATCAATCACTCTAGGCAACTATATTTTAAGAAGCAGCACACACGCACACACTTCAGATTGAAAATTTAAAAAAATAATCAAAATTAAACAAAATGAATCAAATTAGCTAGCAATTACCATTTTCTCTACTTCCGGTGAGAGCGATTGGAGTTCCCAAAAAGGAAATTATTCCTGAACATAAACAAGCAACATCCAGACAGAAAAAAATTATATTAACAGAAACCTAGAAAAGAAAATCCTCCACAGAACTGAAAACTGTAACACGAGGACTCGAAAAATTGAAAGGCAAAAAGTGAGAAGTAGAAGCCAAAGATTTACCAGAAACGAATCGAATCACAAGGTTTACCAACAACATAATTAATAAGTTTATCAAGATCCTTCAATATTTAGGCCTATGAAATAGATTATCATCATCCCCCACATTCAAATTTGTGTTATCCTCAATATTAATAGCTTGTTCAACAATCTCATCAGATCCTACAGCTGGACTAACTGAATTTGCAATTGAACAAGATGTTGCCGTACTTGAGAAACCTATTTTTCAGGGGATAATGAAGAGTTATGAACCTAAACAAAGATCACTAACACTGTAAAACAGAAGCTAAATAGCAGAACATTCACTAGCAAATAATAGCAGAAATTCTGGTGAAAAAATCAAAAGGAGAAACATAACATGCACCTAAACCGATTTACACAATTTACACAACGCAGGGGAAACAAAACATGCACCTAAACACTAACTCTCTGAACCGAGAAACAGAACCGAGAACTAGAACATGCACAGACCTAAACGCTCACTCTCTGATCAACAACACAGGGGAAACCGATTTACACAATGTGTAAGTAAAGACATTTTATATCCAACAATAAAGTAAACCGATTTACACAAAAATCAAAAGAAGAAACCGATTTACACATTGTTTTTCAGATGTGACGATTGAATCAGTGGGAAAATACCTTTGGCGGGAAGGCGTAGGTTCAGGCAGCGTGAAGGCGGAGGGTCGGCGTGAAGGCGGTGGCGCGATGTCAACGGCGATGAGATGAGGCAGGCGGCGCTCAAAAGAATGGAAGAAGTGTCAGGGTTGAGACTTGAGACTTGCGTGCGGGAAAACAGATTCTGAGCGAGTGATGATTGATGAATAGGAGAGAAAAGCCAAGTAGCGCACTAGCGCTTTTAAAAAAAAAATTAATATATTAATATCTAATATATATAAATATTATATATAAATAAAATATTAAGGTTCACGAACAGTTCGTGAACTATCGAACAAAGAAATTTGGGTTCGAGTTCGGCTCGAAAACATATTCGAACATGTTCGAGTTCGGCTCGAATTCGATAACTTCGAATTCGAATCGAATATTTTTCGATCCTGTTCGAAAAGTTCACAAACCGGCTCGGTTCGTTTACACCCCTATATCTAGTCAACGACTGTCCAATTGTTCCAGATTCCCCTTCGACCCTCCCGAGATGGAGACACAAGCTACTTTTATACAATATTTTTTATTATTTTATATTTCATATGCTTAATGATTTATAACTACAATTTAAATTTATAATCTCCATTTCTCTTGTCACGCTTCGATCGATCCCATAAAGAACAAAATGGTATATAACAGAAACCAGAAGTGATTTATTATCATTTATAAAATGATTACTTCAAATTATTATAAAAAATCATAACAAATTATAAGTAAATATCCAAAAGTATAACATCGTGCATGGCTCAAAAAGATTAATCACTGGGGAATCCAAAAAGTTGAGAAACGGGATTGTATTTGGGGTAACTCAATATATAGATTTTAAAAATATGATATATATATATATATATATATATAATTTTAATCTTTTTCTATATATGAAATGACAATTTCCTAATAGTAATAGTTCCCGACCCCTTGTATTTACACAAAAGTGTTATAATCGCGCAAGTCTCGAAAAAGGGAAAATTATGGTTATCTCCACCGTAAAATAGTTTCGTTACAACTTCCCCTATGTTTTGGCATAAGTTACAAATTCATAACCTATGCATTTTTTTTAATATTGTTGCCCCGAATCTTAAAAATGACTTTTAACAAATGCTAAAAACACAGTAGCGGAGATAAAACATTATTTAGAAACTACAAGGGCTACAATTACAATTATTAAAATTAGAGAGGATCTATATGTAATTCATTCCTCAAAAAAATTAATCCAAAAATTGAGAAGAGGTTAACAATAAAAATACAGGGGTAACTCAATATAATTTTAAAAAATGAAATGGATATAATATTTTTAAAAATACACTGAAAATCTAAAATATTTTAGATATGAAATGAATCTCGAGCCACTTTTGTTCTGGATAGTAGTGCTCTGTGTGGGATAGAAAATGGATGAAGATGTCTGTATATGAGCTAACAATTTTTGGTAATGGTGTCAATTTCTTGCATCATCGGATCATGAAGTGAGTCAATGGGGGAAAGAGTCACGTAGCACTCAAAAATTAGGTCATGGGAGATGAAAACAAGTTTTTTAATAAAACCTACAATATTTTTTGGGAGTGGATAGGAAGATCTCGAATCTAAGACCTTTTAATTTTCGAACCTCTCGATTTATCAAAGTGAATGGTGACACCTAAGCTAAGCTCTGGTAAGAACTAGTTTCAAATATTAGGTAGATGATGTCGAATATAATAGAATAATAATAATAATAATAATTCAATGGGCCATCTGGGGAGAAAAGTAAGACTTTTTTAAAAAATAATAATAATAAACATTTGAAAGAACTGCTAGGGAACGATAAAGCTATTTTAATTGAAGAATTATGTTCGGATATTTATATTTAACATTACATGAAAAGGGTGGTGTTATTCATATCCACATTATACATAGGATGGAATTTTGGTGAAAAGGGCAACAAAACATGGTTTTTGTTTTAATGAAATGATTCTTTATTTATAATAATTTTTTGGGAAATTACCCAAAACATCGTATAGTTTGGTCCAAATTTCACTTTGCAACCATTGTTAACAATTATAGTTTGCATCCTCAACTATCATGAATGTAACACTTTGCACCCTTTTGATTTGATTTTGTGTTTTTATTGAAAATTTATCTCTGCATTTCATCATCGCCTTACATATTCAAAATTAGAGCAACTTAAACTAGCAATTGCAATTTTTTTTTAAAAGTCAAAATAAATTTTTGGGGTGTCAAAATTCCATTTTTCATAATCGTTAACTAGAGAATTTCGATATTAACAATATCATTTTTGTTTTTAAACATTTGGAATAACTAGCTTAAATGGATCTAAGTTTGAGTATATAAGCCGATGATCGAATGCAACGATAAATTTTCGATAAAAATATGAAATCGAGTTAAGAGGATGCTAAGTGTTACAATTAATAAAAATTGATGATGTAAACTGTAATTTTTCAAACAATGGTTGTAAAGTGAAACTTGGACCAAACTATATGATATTTTTTTTAATTTTCCCAAAATTTTTTTTTAAAAAAGTTTTTTACATTTTTTTCCTATTTTTTGTTTTGTTTTGTTTTGTTTTTGTTTTTGTTTTTTTTTTTTTTTTTTTACAGTTTTTCAACATAATGCATAGTTATGGATATTGTATCATTGTTCCCTCGCTTGATTAATAATCACTACAGCCAAGAAAATCAAATTGAGAAACCGTAAAACAGTTCTACTCCTGAATTGTATAATGATAATTTACCATTCAGTCAAATCACCAACCAAATTTTTCTTTGGGTAACCCAAAATTTAATATGACAATAGCTCAGTACAAATTAAAGCCTTACAATTAACCCATTAGGTGGATAGTAAACATTTTTTCATAAAAATAAAGTCAATTATCATCGAGTAATTTCTCATGCCATCTCTTTTAGTCCACATTTATGTCCATAATTACATTTTGATCCTCTCAAAAAAAACGAAGTCCGTGTTACTATAAGGCCTCTAAACTCCTCCCTCAGGGACATTGTAATTATGAGCATCCATTGTTTAGCATTGTGTTTCTCAAATTCCAGATATATCACACCACACAATTCAAAAAAGCAATCCAAAACTCCATTTTAATTAACCCAGGCCCCAATCCAGAACTCCATTTTAATTAACCCAGGCCCCATGGTCATGTGATAAGAAAAATGAGAATGAGGACTTGTATTGCGTACCATGGAAACTCCCAACCAAAGTATAGTTTATTAATCTAAAAGTAATACCAACCAAACACGGCCTTAAAATATCAAACCCCAAAAGAGAACTAAATGACATATGGAAATCCTAGATATTCAATTCCTTTTAAATTTACTTCAGACAAGGCATTTAAATCAAGCCAAGTAGTGAAGAATAATTTGGATATTTCACTAAGAACCTTATATATTTTTAAAAATCATAAATAAAATTTAATGTTTTTCATTAGAAAATGGAAATGGTCATACTTGAATCCTTTAGAATATGATGATGTATATTTTATACCACAATAATGGACAGCCTATATCATTCTGCTTGTGTTGTCGTCGTCGTTAAGAGTATGTCTTTGAGGACATACATCTAGTGTATGTTTTATGCACACACATAATGTATGGTGTAGATATCATTCTATCATTTTGGGACCTTTTTTCTTTACGTCAAGTGATATCCGCCATTATATAAATTGAATGGCCAAGAACCTCACAGCCACACTCCTAGTAGACAATTCCATTCTAAGTAATATCCCCTCAAGAAGTAGAGCCTGGAGCTTGTGTCGTATTGAGGGGCGATTACGGTAATAAAAAAAGACATAGTATTCTATAAAATAATTGTTAACATACATGTGTTTCCAACTCAAAATTAATTGGTAATGAGTGAAGTAGCTCATGTATCTTATAAAAAACTAACAATACTTGTAAATTTCCAATGTGGGACAACTCTCAACACACCCCTCACGTGTGACAATATAAGTCAAATACGTGAATTGATAACGTGGGTGATTGTTGGAACCGATGAGGGGGGTGAATGAGGTTCATTGGCTACTTTAGCGTTTTAAATGAATTTGCAAATAAGTCGAGTTTGCGCTGCGGAAGACTTGATGTCAATCGACAAAGAATAAAAAGAAGTAATAAATAAATGCGTAAATTAAATAAAGGGGTAAATGACACAAATATTTGTTATAGAAGTTCGGCGATGAATCGCCTACGTCTCCTCTTCCCGGTTAGAAAACGTTTAACCGAGGTTCCACTAGAACGAAAATGATCTTGGCCTTAAGGGCTCCAAGTTAGCCACTACACACTCTTCCCGAGTAAAACAGCTCTTCACGAGCAACACAGTCTTCACTAGTCTTCTTGGCCTTAATGGCTCCAAGGTTAGTCACACACAACTCTTCCCGAGTTACCCACACTCTTCACGAGTCTTCTTGGCCTTAAGGGCTCCAAAGATAGCCACACACTTGCACCAACTTTACTTGTTGATGACTTTTACAATTTCCAATTTGCGTCGGTGTTGGAGGACCTTACAATAACTCAAATAACACCTTCACGGTGTACCAACACGAAGAATCAAAACTCACACACAAGAAATTAATTACAAACTCCAATACAACACAAATGTATGAAGTTTACTAGAATAATTTGAATAGAGCAAAGCTTTCTTGTAGTTTATAGTCTTGTTTCTTGTCTTTAAAATGCTCCAAAAATCCATATTTATAGTGTAGGAGGCCCCAAGACTCCTACTAGCTGTTGCTACACTCAAGGCTTGAATCACTCCAAGATCGCATCGGACATCGCCTAGGGCGATCACCATCGCCGCGCCCCAACGGTCACCAAAATGCACAGATCGCCTCAGGCGATGTATGGATCGCCTCAGGCGATCACCACCAAAAATCAATGACGTAGCCTCCGTTGCTTACAAACTTTCATCGCCTCAGGCGAAGCACCCATCGCCTCAGGCGTTCAAGACATCGTCTCAGGTGATCAAGCCATCGCCTCAGGCGAACTCGCCCTGCGAGCGGGCCTCGGCGTCGCTTCAGTCGATGTGCGTGGCGATGCTCCTCCTGGCTGCCATCGCCTGGGGCGATCCTGCCCAGACTTTGCACAATTGATTTTCTTCAATCAATCCACTTTTCAACCATTAAACATGTACACTAAGTAGACATATTAGTATAACAAACACAAGTTTTGTTGATCATCAAAACTCATAAATAATTCGGAGATAAATTAAGCATTAAACTCAACCATGCGTTTAAGACTCAACAATCTCCCCCTTTTTAATGATCACAAAACTTGATAAACTTGAATATGTAATATGCATGAAATGTGAGTAAACAAGACTCCCCCTTAACAATTGCATAGCACATACAAGATTACCAAGTAAAGCATAAAAAGCTCTCCCCCTCAAATCATGCATAACTCTCCCCCTCAAACCATGCATACAAAAACTCTCCCCCTCAAACCATGCATGTATTAAACTTCAAGTTTATCACAAAATTCTCCCCCTTTTTGTGAGAATCAAAAAGCACAAAATTCAAATAATCATATCACAAGTATATGTTGACACATAGCCATATTTTAACAATTTACACATGTTCCTCATCAAGCATGTAATGGCCATAACAAGCATAAGATTAAATCATTGATAGGAAAAACAAACATGCGTTTAAGGCAATCAACAATGGATTCTAAATATTGCAAAGTGTGCATATGTTCTACCAAGAGTTCATGCACTTATGCCCAATTGACATTAAAAATCTCAAAGCATCATTTGATAAGTTAATAAAATTATTAATCACATAATTGCACGTTTTCACATTGCATATTCAAATTTGAACTCAAGGCACATCAAGATATATACCATAAAGAGATCATGCATAAATCATGCATCAAAATAATTTATATATGCATATGCTAAGGGGAAATACATTTTACTATCAATGAATATTGAGCTTCATTATTTATTGGTCACAATTAATTTGTGCCAATGAAATTTTGAATTGCTCTTTAAATGCACAAAATAAATTTACCTTTTATGACAAGAGTACGTTCTTGTCATTGGTTCTATACCTCGCGCGTCTTCTATTGTGGTGCATACTATGATTTCCTCCCTTGAGGTGCTAGTGCCTTCATCCTCCATTCCTTTGTTGTTCCTACAAAACAAATTTTTGATTTGGGATTCTTTGGTACCCATTTGATTTTTGGGTCCTTGAGGGTTAGCTTTCATCAATGCCTTTGGAATCCATTTCCACCCCTTGTTAGGTTTGTATTGGATTTTAGCAAATCTACATTTATTCTTTGTATGACCATCTTTACAACAATAAGTGCAAGTAGGAGAATTATGCTTAGCTTTAGCCAACAAGCTTGAAAATATTTTAGATTTGCTTGAAAAGCCTAGTCCGGCTTTATCAAAGCTACAACGTTGCAAGCCAAGCAATTCATTCATCTTTAAACTACTATCACTAAATTTGCAAAAAGATTTCTTCAAAGAACTTAATTCATTTTTCAATGAATTATTTTCTTCATCTCTCTTGGCTATCTCAAGTTTGAGTAATTTGTTACTCATCTTGGTTTTACCAAGAACATCAATAAGTTCATGATAAGATGGTACATCATTGTCGCTTTCATATTCTTCGTCATTTGCGTCATCTTTGGCCATGAGACAAAGTTTGTTGCTTCTTCCCCATCGGAGTCACTATCACTCCATGTGGCTATTAGAGCTTTCTTCTTCCCTTTATCCTCATTCTTCTTCCTAGGATATTTATTAGCATAATGACATTTATCTTGACAATTATAGCATGTTACCTCTTGTTTTGAATCATGTTTGGTGGCACCGGATGTTTTTGGCTTGTTGTGTTTGTTGAAGAATTTCTTGAACTTTCTTGTGAACAAGATCATCTCTTCATCATCGGAATGATCTTTCCTCCCGACCAAGGCTATCCCCTTTCTTATGGATCTATCATCCTCTTTTATTCCCTTTCTTGTTGACACTTCAAGCTCATGGGTCACCAAGGTACCATGAAGTTCATCAATATCATATGATGCATTTTCTCCTTTGTTGGATTCAATGATGGCCGTCCTCTTGGCATCTCATTCCTTTGGCAAGGCTCTTAGTGCTCTTCTCCATATTTGCTTTGGAGGGTACTTCTCACCAAGTTGTGCAAGCTCATTTATGATTTGGGTGAGCCTTCTAAACATCAAGTCAACGTCTTCTCCGAATTCCATCTCAAATGTCTCATACTTGAGTTGTAGTAGATCTATCTTTGTCACCTTCACTTGATTTGTGCCCTCATGACAAATTTGCAATTTGTCCCATATTTTCTTTGCGGTAGAGCACATCGAGATCCGGTTGTACTCCTTCATATCTAAAGCACAATGTAAAATATTAATAGCTTTAGCATTTTGCGAAAATAAAATCATATCCGCTCTTGTAAAATCGTCAATTTCTTTGGGAATACTTATTCCCCCAACTTCCTTCAAAGGAATATGTGGACCTTTTACAATGATTTTCCATAGGTCATAATCTACGGATTTGATGTATAGAGAAATTCTATTCTTCCAATAACCATAGTTATCACTCGTGAAGAGCGATGGTCGATTGGTCGATTGACCTTGAGCAAACTCATTTGCTAGATTAGCCATATAAATTTTTTGATTTAAAACAAAAATCAAATGGCTCTGATACCACTTGTTGGAACCGAAGAGGGGGGTGAATGAGGTTCATTGGCTACTTTAGTGTTTTAAAATGAATTTGCAAATAAGTCGAGTTTGCGCTGCGGAAGACTTGATGTCAATCGACAAAGAATAAAAAGAAGTAATAAATAAATGCGTAAATTAAATAAAGCTGTAAATGACACAAATATTTGTTATAGAAGTTCGGCGATGAATCGCCTACGTCTCCTCTTCCCGGTTAGAAAACGTTTAACCGAGGTTCCACTAGAACGAAAATGATCTTGGCCTTAAGGGCTCCAAGTTAGCCACTACACACTCTTCCCGAGTAAAACAGCTCTTCACGAGCAACATACTCTTCACGAGTCTTCTTGGCCTTAAGGGCTCCAAGGTTAGCCACACACAACTCTTCTCGAGTTACCCACACTCTTCACGAGTATTCTTGGCCTTAAGGGCTCCAAGGATAGCCACACACTTGCACCAACTTTACTTGTTGATGACTTTTACAATTTCCAACTTGCGTCAGTGTTGGAGGACCTTACAATAACTCAAATAACACCTTCACGATATACCAACACGAAGAATCAAAACTCACACACAAGAAATTAATTACAAACTCCAATACAACACAAATGTATGAAGTTTGCAATGCTAGAATAATTTGAATAGAGCAAAGCTTTCTTGTAGTTTATAGTCTTGTTTATTGTCTTCAAAATGCTTCAAAACATCCATATTTATAGTGTAGGAGGCCCCCAAGGCTCCTACCAGCCGTTGCTACACTCAAGGCTTGAATCACTCCAAGATCGCCTCGGACATCGCCTCGGGCGATCACCATCGCCGCGCCCCAACGGTCACCAAAATGCACAGATCGCCTCAGGCGATCACCACCAAAAATCAATAACGTAGCCTCGGTTGCTTACAAACTTTCATCGCCTCAGGTGAAGCACCCATCGCCTCAGGCGTTCAAGACATCGCCTCAGGCGATCAAGACATCGCCTCAGGCAAACTCGCCTTGCGCGCGGGCCTCGGCGTCGCTTCAATCGATGTGCATGGTGATGCTCCTCCTGGCTGCCATCGCCTGGGGCGATCCTGCCCAGACTTTGCACAATTGATTTTCTTCAAGCAATCCACTTTTCAACCATTAAACATGTACACTAAGTAGACATATTAGTATAACAAACACAAGTTTTGTTGATCATCAAAACTCATAAATAATTCGGAGATAAATTAAGCATTAAACTCAACCATGCGTTTAAGGCTCAACAGTGATGATGAACGTGTGAGCGGAATAGTCAATCATATGAAAAGTCTGCTCTGATACCATGTTAAGATACATGGGGTTCCAACTCAAAATAAATTGGCAATAAGTTAGGTAACTTATATATATTGTAAAGAGCTAACAAAGCTTGTAAATTCCCAATGTGGATAACTCTCAACAATAATAATCTAAATTTATGTTTTATTATTCGGCAAAATAATAATTTAAAATTGATCTAATTCAATGTCAGTGTATTTCGATAACTTATTATTTAAGGAGCCTTTTTTAAAAGTAAAAAAATTAAGTTCAACGAGTACTTTTTTAAAAACTATATATTTTCCAATTCCACTTGATTTCTAGTGTCGTGCCTTCACTTTTTAAAACCATGATTTATCATGGCCGCCACCCTTAACCACCATCAAGCCTAAGATTTACCTTTATTAATTCATGATTTGGTGATAAGTGTGATTTTTACACTTATATTCTAAGATTTTAAATGTTTTTTATGTTGATTCCTGGACGATATTATGCGTTTTTTGTTATTTTTGCATTTTTCAGGAATCAATGTCGAAGTGCATGAAAGTGAAGGAATTGAGCTAAGAATGATGAAAAATGGACTCAAACGAGAAAACCAATTGAAGAAACGACGAAAGTCCGTGTTTGGAAGAAAAAGAGACTACCGATCGATCGGTAAATCACGATACACGGCAATAAATTCTGAATAAATACAATCGATCGGGAGTCTTGCAGCGATCGATTGGTAAATACCGTAGCTGGAGGAAGAAAAATCAGAGAAATACCGAACGATCTGGAGCTTCCTAGAGATCGATCGGTAGGTGAGAAATTTTGAAAAAAAAAATACATTTTAGAGTTTGAGTCCTACAAAAAATCTACTTATTCATCATCCTCAATAAATTATCAGAATTGAACCATAATGCACCCATATTTTTCACTCTAGGAGCAACCCCCATTCATCTTCCATCCACCAACTTCATCCATTATCCACCATACTTTCAACATAGGATTTGGAACAAGCCAGTAAGGAGATTGAAGAACACGATCGAGAAGGAAGCGAGAGATGAAGCAAAGATTTACAAATGGGGTTTACGCCGAGAGTTTATTCTTGTCTTTAAACTTTAGTTTTGTTTTGTTCATGATTGATTTGTTGCAAGACATGTTTAGGCATTTCTTTTTAATTATTATTATGAACTAAGTTTATTACCAAGACTAGGGAATCCTTCTATTTGAACCTATGATTTAATTATTCTTATCTTGATTGAATTCTTATATCCTATTTGCATGATTTATGCTCTTATGGTTTTGAAGGAAGTAGTTACCTTTGAATTGATATTAGTTATCATAACTTAGATTGGGAGATGATATTGTGATACGAATTAGTAAATTGTGCCGTGGATTTCAGATTGAGAGTGGAAGATGAGATCAAATACACGTGTGATAGCCATAGATATCTAGAATCGAAAGCTAGAAGTTTTCATGAATCTTAATGCAATCTAAAATTGTTAACTAAGTATGCGGAAGTGGCTTTCTGCAATTTGATATTATGTTTAATATAACTTGGAAGAGTATATTAGATAAAATCAGAGAACTCGTTGCCTTAGAGATATATAAATATTCATTCGATGGTTATAGCGAGAATACATTGATGAACCGACGTCTTGATAATCTTCTCTAATGAATTTTTCTCGTCATTTTTGGCTTGGTTGTAATCTTATTAATAGTATAAATTATATTTTAGTTTATTAATTCATTATCGTTGGTTAAAAACATCTTATTTGTACTTACAGTTAGTCCATGTGTGTTCGACACTCGTACTTCTTATTATCTATATTAAAACTTGACAATCGTGTACTTGCAGTATAAATTGTATTATTTGAGTCAAAGCATACATCGATAACCAAGTGGAATGCGTGTTTATATATTTAATTTCAATTCTCACCAAGTTTCGCATGATTTTTATTAATTGAAATTTACTCACGTTCATAGCGATGAAAGAAATGAAAACTCGTCTTGACAATTATTTTATCCTAACAATTTGTGGGAGCGAGAGCAGTTATTATTTCACCAAAACTATAGTCAATGGTAATAATTTACTTCGAATTTTTTTCTAAATCATATATCATCTCAAATATCGCGATTCAACCAGTCCCTCAAAAGAGGTAATTATTGCTTCCAAGCAACCATTTCCTATAATTGCGTCAACTTGCAACTTGAGGAACCGTACATATGATTTGACTCTGATAATAATTATAGGATCACCCGTGTATAGTAATAACAATATAATATATTAACACCGACTCTCTTTTTCAATACACGTATCTGAATTCAATCCGTAGTTTTTGGCTTAATAGATTTTTCAACACTTTACCCAAGTCATAACAAAAATAAAAATCAGCAATTGATGTAGAATTGTTTAAACATCTAACCAATCACTTGCATATTATATGAACCAACATGAAATATTAATTGAAAGATTAACAGATTTTGGCGTACACAATTATTCCAAATTTCTCATCCAATTATAAAGAATATAAAGTAATCGTATAGGTTTGGTCAAAGCAATAATTGAAAGATTAATTCACTTAATCAGTTATGATAAAGACCCACTAATTGAGGGATTTAAGATGAATAGACTTATTAGATAAAAGAACCCACAAAAAACTACGAGACATATGATTTTTCTTCGTTTAGAATATGAAGACAAGAATGGTGTGGTCATATATATATATATATATATATATATATATATATATATATATATATATATATATATATATATATATATATATATATATATATATATATTTGTGAGCATATTGTCATATATAATAGTATAACGTAGCTCTCGGGCGGATACATCAATGTGTGTAACGACTAACGATATACATACATAGGATCCTTCCACACAAAAATATATCTTCGTCGCCTATAGGGTTTGCCACTATTTCCAATTCAATTATTTGACTTGGGAAAAAAACGTAGGTCACATAATCTTTGTGACTCTTTTGTACAATGATGTTTCGGTCAATTGGCGTATTAAGTATTTCTGCGGTATTTTAAGGCACATTAAGTTTTACTAAATCACGCACTGACGCTCAGACCATGAATTGTCGCATTTACGACTAAATTTTATTAAGTAACATATTAAATTTTACTAAGGCGTAAACGTAAATGTCATTATTAATTCTCCGAAAATAATGCAAGTCATTTTTAATAAATTCACATTATTACAAAACATGTTGAAACACATGTGTAATATTTGGTTCAATTTTTGAATTCATTATTGTTGGGGTTCAACAATTGACTCTGCTTTGTGATCGATCGAACACGTGGCGCTTGTGTTAGTGTATGGTTGAAAAGATTGATGTTGCGTCATTACCCTTAACTATAATTATTGGTAAAGTGGTAAGTGCTTGATCCTACAATTGTATCAGAGCCAAGGTCGTGTTCGATTCCCATGAGTTGCAGAGAGTGCAATTATTGGGAGAGTGATTGTTGGGGTTCAACAATTGTCTCTGCTTTGTGATCGGTCGAACACGTTGTACTTGTGCCAGAACTTAAATTCACTAATAAAATTCAATCGATAGTCAAGTTAAATGATGGAAGACAAAACTTAAATTCACTAACAAAATTCAATCGATAAAATGGTGTAACTAATGAATTTAATTAATAATATTAAAAATAATAAATAATATAATTAGTTTGATTATTTTAATTTCAATTAAAATGTATTAAAACAATGAAATTTACAATATTAAAAAATAATATCATTATCAAGAATCCATGAACAAAACCGTATTTTGTGATCTAGTTGGATTTACAACCTCAATGTTAATCATTCGAAATAATTATGTATCCTTTAATATTCATTATCCTATCTAATAATACTAATAATCAAATTATAACTTATCATTATTGATATCATAGGAAAAATTCGTTACCTCGGGTAATACCTCATGTTAGTGTCGAACAGAAATTGTCTGAGCAGATGAGGTGCCTGCTCGGCCCGTGGGGTCAAACATTGGCGGAAAACCCGATCGTAACTGCCGGTCAACACAGACTGATGAAAATGCATTAATGAGTGCCGATTTATCGGACGCGTCTTGAGCCGATTGTGCCATGATTATTGACAGATCGTGCTCCAAATTTGGCGCACCATAACTGCTGAAGGCATCACTATAAATACAAGCATTAGATGGCATAAAAGGACAACTGATTTTACTCCAAAAATACTCTAAATTTACAGCAGGTTCTTCATATCGTTTTTACACATATTGTGAAGAACTCTCGTGCTTTTGCTTATTTGAGTCTTATATTATTTGTTATACCAAGCATTGACTTGATCGTCGGAGTGGGCAAGCCAGGGATCACCTTGGCGCCCATCTAACCCTTTTGATTTCAGGCTAACTGTGGTCGACCTACTATATTCGAATATCTTAAGCACAACCACTTTGATACTTGCTGCTCAGAGTCATATTATTCGTGCTATTCGGACTATACCTGCTCGAGATTTAAATCATCCAGCAACATGAATTATAATCCTATTATTTAAAATAAACACATTCTAAAAGTAAAATGCAAGCCTAGGGCATCTTATATATAGAATAATTTGTAATTTCTTTTATTCCTCCATCTTCTACCGAAAGATGATTCATGTTTTCGAAAAAAATATTTTTGATTGGACGAGAGAGAGCTAGTTTGAAGTTGTTGGATTAATATTATTGGGTTAATAATAAGAGCCCAATAATTATGTTATATTTTGTTAATGAGAACAAAATTATGGTAAGTTATTATGAAAGGTAATTAGGCTAAAGAAATCCCACATTGAGATTATAATACACTTATGGTTTGATTATATTGAGATACAAATCATTAGAGTGTAGTTAAGTAGTAAAGATGGGTGCCCCTCGCGCGCCGTCCGTCCGTCCGCTCGGCTCGGCACGGCCCGTCGCATCGCGTCGCGTCGCGTCGCGTCGCGTCTCGTCTCGACTCGACTCGCCTCGCCTCGCCTCGCCTCGCCTCGCCTCGCCGCGTCGCGTCGCGCGTGTCGCTGCCGCGAAGGCAGTCCTATCTTTTTACTACACGGATTTCTGAAATGACTTTTCATCTGCCTGACTTTTCATACCCCATTAATCTTTACACTTAATTCTGAGACCTTTGGAGTGGTCTGCTGCTCAGCTATATAAGCTGCTTCAGCTTTATGTTTTCTTCATCCCGAAATTGCATTTCATATCATATCATATTATCTTGAGAGTACTACACACTGTTCAGTGTTCGAGTGAGTCTGTCTGGGTTTCTGCTTCAACCCATACAGAGGTGTTTGGGACGTTGTACCTTGGAACTCTCTTGTCCAGGAGGCCAGAAGTTGTAGGCGGGCAATTTAGAGTTTACGGGCACACGGTTTACTGTGGCCTCGTCCAACAACAAAGTTTCTGCCCAGTTTATTTAAACTGTTTGTTGTAAGTTTCTATTGCTTTCAAGTATTTTCTTTTATTTATAAAACAGTGTATGTCATCTTATGAGTTTTCTCGTCTTCTTCAACAAAAGGAAATAACCAACAATCGTAAACTCTAAATTCTTGTGTATTTTTCTTTTGTTGTTCTGTCAAACCTAATTGTTTTTCATCTACTGCACTTTAACAAATTGTTACTGTCAATTTTCATATTTAGTTCAGACACTGTTTATGTACTGTTGAAAGGTTTAATCCTACTGTTTCAAAAAACTGTTTTGATATTATTTGTGCTCTTCTATTTCTGTTCTGTTTTAGCTTATGGCTGACCAGATTCCAAACCGAGTTGCTGAGAATACTGAGATTCCAGTGGTGAAAGCTAGCGGCGCTGAGGTCGTTATGCCAGTTCTGAGAAACCCAATGCCGTTCTCTCAATTTGAGAAACCGGAAAAGTTCAAGGGTTCCAACTTTAAACGTTGGCAACAGAAGATGATGTTCTTCTTGACCACTTTGAACTTGACCAGGTTTCTCAAAGAAGACAAACCAGTGGAGGACAAAGAGGATCCTCAATCTGCTGTGATAGTTGAGTCCTGGATGAGTGCCGACTACCTTTGTCGTAACTACATACTGAATTCTCTTGACGATGCACTTTTTAATGTGTATTCCCCCAAGGAGACTGCTAAGAATCTTTGGGAATCGTTAGAGATAAAGTACAAAGTTGACGACGCAGGCGCAAAGAAATTTGTAGCCGGGCGATTCCATGACTATCGAATGGTAGATGGCAAGAGCGTTGTTGAGCAATGCGAAGAGCTGCAGCTGATATATCATGAACTTGCTGCCGAAGGTATGGGGCTAAATGATGCTCTCCAAGTGGCGATGATGATTGAAAAATTACCGCCATCTTGGAAGGACTTCAAGAGCTACCTAAAGCACAAGCGAAAGATGATGAGTCTAGAGGATCTTATCAGGAGGCTGCGCATCGAGCAAGACAACTGAAAAGTTGACAAGAAATCATTTGGAATGATTTCCAAGGCCAACGTGGTTGAAGTTGGGGACAACTCCCATGGGAATAAGCGCAAACGTACTTTTGAACCCAAGGGAGATACTCAGACAAGGAGGTTCACCGGTGACTGTTATGTGTGTGGTAAGCCTAACCATAAGGCCAAGGACTGCACTCAACGTCAAAACAACTGCACTCAACGTCAAAACAATGACGGTAAGAGGAAGATAGTCCCTTACAAAGGCAAAGGCAAGAGGCCTGCACATGCCCACATTGCTGAGGACAATCTGAGCTCTGACATGGATGACATGCATCTGAGTGCTGTGGTATCGGAGGTGAATCTTGTTGGAGGGAACTCCAAAGAATGGTGGGTGGACACTGGGGCTACTCGCCACATTTGCGCCAACAAATGGATGTTTAAGACCTATCAACCGGTGAATGATGAGAACTGCTATATGGGAAATTCAGCAATCTCAAAAGTTGAAGGCAAAGGGACGGTTGTGCTAAAAATGACTTCCGGAAAAGAGTTGACTCTTACCGAGGTGCTCCACGTGCCAGAGATCCGAAAGAATCTCATCTCCGGAGCAGTGCTGAACAAGAAAGGCTTCCGGCTTGTGTTTGAGTCCGACAAAGTCATTCTGTCCAAGGGTGGTATGTTTGTGGGCAAAGGCTACTTGGCCAATAACCTCTTCAAGATGAATGTAATGACTTTAGCTCCTAAGGCTAAGTCTAGTGTAGATGTTGAGGTTGATGTTAATGCAGCAAATGAGGCTAGCACAAGCAAAAATAATGTAATGACTGTTGCCAATGTGGCTAATAAAACTTTAAAGTTTGATTATTCTTGCGAGTCTTTACATTTGTGGCATGGTAGATTAGGACATGTGAATTATAAGTCCTTACAAAGGCTAATGTCTCTTAATCTATTGCCTAAATTTAACATCAATCATAAACACAAGTGTGAGACTTGTGTAGAGGCCAAATTAGCCAAGTCACCATTCCACTCAATTGAGCGAAGCACCGAACCGTTAAAATTGATTCATACGGATGTATGCGATCTAAAGTATGTACAATCTAGAGGCGGTAAAAATTATTTCATAACATTTATCGATGATTGTACAAGATATTGTTATGTCTACTTAATGAGAAGTAAAGACGAAGCAATTGATATGTTCATTCACTATAAGAATGAAGTTGAGAATCAACTTGATAAAAAGATTAAAATTCTTCGAAGTGATCGAGGCGGTGAATATGAGTCACCATTTGCACAAATATGTGCTGAAAGTGGCATTATTCATCAAACCACTGCGCCTTATTCTCCCGAGCAAAATGGTATTGCTGAAAGGAAGAATAGAACGCTTAAGGAAATGATGAATGCAATGCTTATAAGTTCCGACTTACCTACGAATTTGTGGGGAGAAGCTCTGCTTTCTGCCAACTATGTGCTAAACAGAGTACCACATAAAAAGTTGGATAAAACGCCTTATGAATTGTGGAAAGGTCGTGCACCTAGTTACAAGTTTTTAAGGGTTTGGGGCTGTCTAGCAAAGGTACCAATTCCTCCTCCTAAGCGGACTAGGATAGGACCTAAGACAGTAGATTGTGTATTTATCGGATATGCGCAAGATAGTAGTGCCTATCGTTTTCTAGTGCATAAATCAGATAATGCAGAAATGCATGTAAATACTATCATTGAGGCTAGGGATGCTTCGTTCTTTGAGGAAATCTTTCCCCACAAAACTCCGACAATGCCTGAAACCAATGTTGAGAGAAATGTGGGGGATAGAGAATCTCAAAAGAATGTAGAATCGCCTAGACGAAGCAAAAGAGCGAGAAAAGAGAAATCTTTTGGCTCGGATTTTCTAACATATCTGTTGGAAAAAGATCCGACTACTTTCAAGGAAGCAATGTCTTCACAAGACTCTGATCTTTGGAAAGAAGCGGTAAATAGTGAGATAGAATCTATCTTACATAATCATACTTGGGAACTAGTGGATCTTCCTGCAGGTTGTAAACCACTAGGACACAAGTGGATCTTCAAGAGGAAGATGAAAGCTGATGGTACTGTAGATAAGTACAAGGCTAGACTTGTAGTCAAAGGCTACAGACAAACTGAAGGTGTTGATTATTTCGACACATACGCTCCTGTATCCCGGAAAACATCTATAAGGTTGATAATTGCATTTGCTGCATTATATAACCTAGAGATCCATCAAATGGATGTTAAAACGGCTTTTCTAAATGGAGAGTTAGAAGAGGAGGTTTACATGGAACAACCTGAAGGGTTTGTAGTTCCAGGTAAAGAAACGAAGGTGTGTAAACTTGTGAAATCCTTGTATGGATTAAAACAAGCACCTAAACAATGGCACGAAAAATTTGATAGCGTCATGCTTTCAAATGGGTTTAAAACAAACCAATGCGATAAGTGTGTCTACGTGAAAGGAGACAATACAAACTATGTGATAGTATGTCTATACGTAGATGACATGATAATTGTTGGTAATAACGATAACATCAAAATTACCAAGAAAATGTTGTCACGAAATTTTGAGATGAAAGACCTAGGTCTTGCAGATGTGATTCTTGGAATGAAGATCACCAAACATGCAGATGGATATTTTCTCTCCCAGGGTCATTATGTCGAGAAGATACTTGACAAGTTTGACAAGGGAAATAATACCATCGCTAGAACACCTATGGAAGTGGTGTCAAATCTTTGCAAGAATCGCGGAGAAGGTGTGCAACAACTTGAGTACTCTAGAGTCATAGGCAGTCTCATGTACCTCATGGATTGCACTAGACCTGATATAGCTAATTATGTCAATACATTGAGCAGATATACGAGTAATCCCAGTTATGAGCACTGGAAGGCAGTAGTTCGAGTTCTTAGATATCTAAGATATACTTCTAACTACGGACTACATTATACGAGATACCCAGCAGTAATTGAAGGGTATTCAGATGCGAATTGGATATCAGACTCCAAAAATATAAAATCTACGAGTGGATATATATTTATAATTGGCGGTGCTGCTATTTCATGGAAATCATGCAAACAGACATGCATTGCTAGATCAACTATGGAATCTGAGTTCATAGCTTTAGATCTTGCGGCAGAAGAAGCTGATTGGCTTCGGAGTTTCTTGGAGGATATTCCAATGTGGTCAAAACCAATGCCACCCATTAGTTTGCACTGTGATAGTCAGTCAGCTATGGGAAGAGCACATAACAATGTGTATAATGGGAAATCACGACACATTCGTCGGAGACATAAATCCGTGAGAAATTTACTAAAAATCGGTGTCATTTCTTTAGATTATGTGAAGTCTAAAGAAAACATTGCAGACCCATTTACGAAAGGTCTGACGAGAGACCGAGTAGAGATTTCATCGAGGGGAATGGGGTTGAAGCCCATGAAATTGATTTCCAACCATGATGGCAACCCAACCTGAATTGTAAAATCCAATTTGCAGGTTCAATGGGAAAACCGAATTGTGGGGGGGCATCGAACAAAGCACTCGGGAAATTGAGTTCCTTACCTATTCCTGTGATGAAAGAGTGATAGACCTGTACTTTGGGAAGGCTGAGCTCATGCTCTTAATGATTCTTCTATCTCGAGATGATAAAGTGGGGTATTACAGGATACTCTTTAGGAGAAATCACCTATGTCGAATGTGAAGGGGCCGCTTCTATGAGATGACCTGAGGGCTAAATCTCTAGAGCATTCGATGAAACATCCAAGGCAGTCCAGGGCCAAAATGGACAACAACGAAAGAACCAATAATAGTGTGGAGATGAAGCTGTGTGAGTATTGTTGTCTTGTTATACATAAAACGTCGAACAGTTCAAGGCATCGCGTCCACTGGTTGACAAGTATATCCGATGATATTTTACTAAGGAAGGTTCAAGGTTAATCACCACCTATCCTGATGCAGTGGATTCTCAAAGTACTCTCAAATCTTCATCTAGGTGCATTGTGTAATTTTTTCGCCATATTGCATTCATGTGGGGGATTGTTGGATTAATATTATTGGGTTAATAATAAGAGCCCAATAATTATGTTATATTTTGTTAATGAGAACAAAATTATGGTAAGTTATTATGAAAGGTAATTAGGCTAAAGAAATCCCACATTGAGATTATAATACACTTATGGTTTGATTATATTGAGATACAAATCATTAGAGTGTAGTTAAGTAGTAAAGATGGGTGCCCCTCGCGCGCCGTCCGTCCGTCCGCTCGGCTTGGCACGGCACGGCACGTCACGTCTCGTCTCGTCTCGTCTCGACTCGCCTCGCCTCGCCTCGCCGCGTCGCGTCGCGTCGCGCGTGTCGCTGCCGCGAAGGCAGTCCTATCTTTTTACTACACGGATTTCTGAAATGACTTTTCATCTGCCTGACTTTTCATATTCTGCTGAGTATTAAGTTTGAGACTTTTCACCTACCTGCAGAATTGATGTCAGATTTAAGTGTGAGACTTAAATCCGAAATGAATATGATGTTTAAGTGTTGAGACTTTTCATCTACCCCATTAATCTTTACACTTAATTCTGAGACCTTTGGAGTGGTCTGCTGCTCAGCTATATAAGCTGCTTCAGCTTTATGTTTTCTTCATCCCGAATTGCATTTCATATCATATCATATTATCTTGAGAGTACTACACACTGTTCAGTGTTCGAGTGAGTCTGTCTGGGTTTCTGCTTCAACCCATACAGAGGTGTTTGGGACGTTGTACCTTGGAACTCTCTTGTCCAGGAGGCCAGAAGTTGTAGGCGGGCAATTTAGAGTTTACGGGCACACGGTTTACTGTGGCCTCGTCCAACAACAAAGTTTCTGCCCAGTTTATTTAAACTGTTTGTTGTAAGTTTCTATTGCTTTCAAGTATTTTCTTTTATTTATAAAACAGTGTATGTCATCTTATGAGTTTTCTCGTCTTCTTCAACAAAAGGAAAATAACCAACAGAAGTCACCCTTTTTATCCATTTCTTTTCGTATCCTGGAAAGCTATAGTGTGAAATCCTACAAATCTTTTAGGATTAGTTGGAAAATAGTTGTGTGGATCGAATATTTGTAAAGATCAAGATATATAAATATAAATGTATATATTGTATTTGTAAGATCGGATATATAGAAGTGGGATCGATAATTCGTTTATTGTCCTACAGTCAGTGGCGGACGCAAGATTTTTTGGAAGGGGACAAAAAAAAATTTAGGCAAAAAAAATTTTAGGATCGAAATATTATTGAATGGACCAAAATGTAGGGGCAAACAATAATTTTTTAAGTTAAAATTGTAATTTTTTTAAGGTTAATTTTTTTTTTTGTGGGCGCCCCTCCTTTGCTCTTGTGTAGGTCCTCCCTCCACTGTCTATCACCACCTTATATGATTAATCATATTTCCTTACAAATTTATATTTTGTTAAATAACTTCCAAACAAAATATATTATATATTTGTCCTGACATATTTTGTGTTAGCCAAAAAGACCAAAGTGAAATTTCATCATTTAATTTGGTGCTATTACTTAGAAAATGATGTACTAATCGTATTCTCCCATTTGGAGAGCCCCCGCAATTCGGGTTTCAATCTATCCATCCACAATAAATTACGTCCACAAAATAATGATATCTCAATAATTGCTTTGAAGTGAAAGTTAATATATAATATTATTTTATATTTGATATTAATGGTTTGTTTGGATAAAACTTGAAATCGCCCTTGCTCATTAGGATAGGGATTTTCTACAATTTTTTAGTTAAAATAAAATGACCAACAAATATTTAATAAATACATTTCAAAATCAATATAAAACTCAAATGACAACTAAAGATGGTCCTCTCGAAGGAAATTTCAAATAAATCTTTAAATCATTTATTGAAAAGTAGGGACCTCTAATATAAAAATATTATATTAATTGCATACAAAAATGGGCTAATATAAAAAGATTATATTGATTGCCCCAGAGATGCCTAAATGATATTACAAACTATAAGTCTTTGAATAACCGTCCACAACCAAGACAATCAGAAAAGAACTAAACCATTCTAGTTTATAGAGAATTCATGCACTCAATTAGATTTTGAAACCAATCTGACGCATAAATGGGAAAGGGTTTCGCCAGTTTGTCATTTGTCCAACACCAAACCTTCAACTTGATAGTCTCGACTAATCATTCCACCAAGAGGTTCTTATTCTTGAAAATAGTAGCATTTCTTTCCTTCCAAAGTGGCCAAGCAATACATTGCCAAATTACATTCCAGATTTTCTCACCAATACTCTTGGTAGGCATGAAGTAGCAAGACAAATGTTTTTCCACAACCTTGATATACATTGATCATCATTGTAGAACCGATCGTTTGTTGTTTTATTAAAAGATATAGATGATGGTAACAATATATCTTAATCTTTTGAACAATATAACCACGTTTCGATCAATCTCATAATATGAATGATCAATCCTCTCTACAATTATTATCTCTAGGAAACAACTTTACATTTCTAAAATATTGCAACAAATTATTATTTTTATTTTAATAATAAAAATGATGTCTCAAAACCAATCATTTTGTAAAGATGTGGACTGCTTCATATAACCCAATCATTATATATTTTATGGCATATAATAATATATATACATAATGTATTGCTAATATGATAAGTTTTTAATGGTTGATGAACTTTATTGGCTGCATTTATTTTGATTTTCTACTAATTAATGCCTTTAGATTTTGACGGTTTCAAGCAACAATGAAGCCTAATGCTACTTGAAGGATCAATGATGTGAAAACAAAACGACAGTCGGCTCCAAATGTGTATAGACTGTGATCACACTCGGATTCAATTTGGGTCGACCCATGATTAGTCAGATGAAACTCGAACACCTTCGTTAAACAAACAAATAAATAAATAATGAAGCCTCGTGGAAATGGGTGTCTCTAATTGACACAACAACAACAACAACAACTAAGCCTTTAATCACAATGAATTGAGGTATGCTACATGAACAATAGAGAAAATCAAATTGGGTCGGACACATGCGCCAGTCTTCTCCAAACGCTTCTATCGGTCAACATATCTTCTGTAATCCCCTTGCACTCCAAGTCTTTGTGTATAACTTCGCGTCATATCTTCTTCGGTCGTCCTCTAGCTCTCGTTAACTGCCCGAAATCCATGGACTCCACTCGACGCACAAGTGCACTCACTAAAGGCAGATACAAACAATCATTTTAGTCGATTAGAAAATATTTAAAACCTGTTTTCATGGGTAACTTGTCAAGAAATGTGACTTCGATTTCCCTTACTTTTTGAAAATTATTGTTCAAAATTTACAATTTAAAATATTTTACATCTTCTTAAAGTAATTTTTTTTGTTCCATATAGTATTTTTTATTGACAACCATCAGTTAAACACCACATAAAAAACCCTCCTGTCCGTTCATATACAAGTTTTAACTAGTTTTGTTTTTCCCAACATCATTTTCTTGCATTACCGATAATCAGGGCTAAATATCATCTACAATAAAATTAGCTCAGTGTGGAAAATATGGTAAAGAACAATGTACCTCGTTAAAAAATAATGTTGTACTTAATTTTGTTTTGTAAACATTCCACTTTATAAATACAATAATGTGACTATATATAATACAAAGTAAAATACAATATGATGATGGGATCATAAGTGGGTCGAGTCAACTATTCTGATACCACTTGTTAGGATCGAATGAGGTTGACTGCAGTCCACACATGCTTTAACTAAGTTGAGCTGCAGTAGCTCATGTTCTTGAAATGATTTGCACCGAGAGATTATACAAGTTTGGTTTAAGACCCATTGGAAGATACTAGAACTAGCTCGCTCTGTAACTGATTAAGCATTTGTAAAAACAAAATAAAAACATTTATATGGAAACAATAAATAAACTAAGACAGAAAAGAAATACATACAGATTTGTTTATGGAAGTTCGAAGTCAACACTTATATGTCTCTTCTTCTATCGAATGAAAGGATTGACTAAAAGACTTTGAATTATACAACCATTTGTACAATCTCACTCCAACCGATGTTACCTTACTACTCCTATTATCACAACAACACTAGCTGAGGTAACATTTACAGCTGGATGCATATTCTTTAATGTATAATATGCGAAAGATCATGTGTAAAAAACACGTCTCACGGTTTGGTTCCAACGAGGTGACTTCTTTACAATTCATAAAACTCTATCGTGAATAAAATGAATGAACTTTGTTAACAATATAATAACAAACTTTGTTAACATCAAAACTATGATTAGATAGGTTTCTAAAACCCAACAACCTTCCTATCTTTGATGATTACAAAACCTGGATAATTAACGTGCATTGTTGTATAACACGTAATGCCAAATTTAAAACATTTTAAAAATATTTAAACAGAGAATTCAACATTTTAAAATAGTATATTTCTTTAAAATCTTGTTTCAAATCAGCATATTTCTTTGTATATTTTCCCCCCTTTTATGTGAATTAGGAAGAATGGAAAAATGTAGCGAAAACAAGTTGTGGACGGGACAAAAAATTTGAAAATTTTCTCCGCCTCAATGTTTGAGATTAACTCTCCCTCTAAAAAAAAAAAAAAACCCTCTTTAGTTTTGAAAATTTTGAAAGAGGATGCATATAGAGTGATGAATGGGTAGTCTATTTAAAAAAGCTTTAAACAAAAGAATGAATGAAAGAACAGTAAACCAAAAAAATAATAATAATCTTTTGGTAACTTGTCTGTAGCATTGTCTATTGTAACAAATCTTTATCCATTTCTTTTGTTAAGTCATAGTACAAACTGATTCGCCAACCAATAAAACTGCACATCCTGATCCGTTGATGATCTGCATAGATCTGATTTTGCAAGGAAGAGTGTGAATTGACCGATGGATAATGTAATAGAGTTTCGTAAATGTCCCAAAGGGTGCTGCAATCTATCAAAAGACTTTAAAATATGAACAAATATTTTGAAAAGATTTGAAACATTTTTGTGTAAGATACAGTAAAGATAGTTTTCATGAGAAAATATTTATACACCATATTTTGAAAAATATGCAATGAAAATATTTCATGAAAACTATTTTGAAAAGTTTTCCGTCTAAAATCAGTTAAAGTGATTTTTCAAGAATAATCCGCTCTGATATCAATTGATGGGATCACAAGTGGATCGAGTCAACTGCTCTGACACCATCTGTTAGGATCTGTTGTGGCAGTTTAGGGGGTTAATAAACTGCACCAGTTCAACTTATATTTAAAATTTGCTTCGGTTATGATAGAAACCAAAAACTGTTTTTTTGATCAAAACTAATCAGTCGAGTAACTTAGAAAGTGCGTAATAAACTCGAGCTGATACAATGGATATAAGTTGAGCTGATGACCGATTGAGTATTGTTAAACACAAATAGATCAGAAAGTTAACACGTGATTTGTTTCTGGAAGTTCGAAAGCTTAATCCTTCCACATTTTCCATTTTCCATCACTGGAAGGTATCCACTAAAAGACTTTGATTAGTATAACCACTTGTACAAACAATCCACTTTAGCTAAGTCTTAATTCGATGAAACTCCTGGTATCTCCACAAGTGAGATTACATTTACATTTTGGACTTCCTAACTAGTTTTGACATCTTAGTCACAAACTCACCCAAATCATTAAGGTACATTAATAAATATGAGAGTGAATGAATAGATCGAGTAATAAGATGCTACAATCAATTGGCAATAAGATCCTTAATAGATCGGATATGACTTTGTAACGATGCTTGAGATGCTTTGACATGCCTGATGAGCTCACTAACAAGGATGTTCTTCTATGAGGCATTTGTGAGAGTGTCTATGGTTTTCTATCATCTTCTATTGTAAAGCCTTAGTCATGCAGCTCTCTTGTTCTTTGTTGCAGAAAGCTGAGTCTTTAATGATCTTCCTATTATTCAACTGACTTTCTTCTTTTGATATGCAACGACAAGTTGGCCAGTCAGTGAGATGTCACATTCTAATATTTGCAGCATCTTTATTCTTGGAGCCTTGGCTGATGCTTGTATTACATTGGTTCTAAACTGATCTCTTATATCATCAGTTCTGTTTTGGTCAATCAAAACAATTATGCTTTCATCAGTTCTGGACTTGTATCGGTTCTGTCACATCAATTGCCATCCACAGTCGAGTCTTCTCAACTCACCGATTCCGTATACGAGAGCTGATTTTCATATATCAGTTCTACTGATTTGTTATACCAAAACATATTTTCCCAACATATGATCGTCATTAAAATATAATATACTTACTATTTTTTGTGATAAAGACAGTTCATAGGGTATATCAAAGAATTGGATCTCACGTGTAACATCTACTTTAATACCGAAATTGCTTAAGTATAGTTATTTGAAAGATATAATTTAAAAATAAAAAAGATCATTGATGTGATCCATTATTTTCCGGGACCTAGTACATTATAAATGAAAGACACCACAATTTTTACGTGGAAAACCTCCAAATCGAAGGAAAAACCACGGGACCTAGTACAATATAAATCTTCACTATAAATTTGTATGGATTTACAGGACTCGGTCACAAAATAAGAACTTTAAAAAAAGCATAAGAATGAAAGACCGAATAGACCAATATAATACATTCTCTTCGGAGTTTTTTCTTGCCTGGAAAGTTCAACCATTTGCAATGAGACCATCGGTGTGTATTTATAGTGTTGATCCTGGTAGTTGGGGCGCGAGAAATCCGGAACACGATCTCCTCTGATCGTGGTGCTATTGGATCAAGACGTGTCTGAGAAATACGCGCTCTATCATTGCACGTTCGTTTGCGTCGGTTGATTTGTCATTTACGTCAGGGTCTTCCGGTACCCTTTGACCAGTATGCCGAGCATGTATTGATGATCTTTGGGTAACTTTTGTTTGGGGCTTTTTGTTTGGGATATCTCTTGATCGGCGCTTGCATGTGATTTTACCAAAGAAATTGTTTCATCCTATGACATCACCTCACCTCCTGAAGTACAGTGAGAAGAGAATATTGAAGTCTAGGTTCATCGCCTTGAGGTAAAATTCGCATTCTAACTTGCTCGGGGGGTTTTTCCCGCTCTTTTCTCCCGCCCAATGTTTTCAAATGCCACGTGACGTTTGGTTTCCTGAGGCTCATCTGTGACCATTTATTCGATTTATTTTTGATGGTTTTGATCAAATGGAAATTCAACTGGCCCCCTAGAAATATGCCACATCCCCCTTCATTTTACTCACTTGCTTCATTATGCTTCCGAGCTAGTATCAGACGAGGGAACACCTTTTCTTCAGAGTTTCGGATATTCAATCAACAAGTATGTCTTCTTCATCGGATGACTCCTCTTTGAGAGTAGTCAATGAATATGGAACTTTTATGGGAGGAAGTGTCTTCCAACCTTCCTCATCTACCTACCTCCTCGAATAGCGAGGAAACGTTGAGTTCTTCCGGTTCTTCGGCTATTCGACGGGAGAATGAACAAGATGGTATAGAACAGAGCTTGGTCGCGCCACGGTCCCTTGGTATGACATCTTCGAGTTGAGGATTCGTACTAGTCAACACCTCTCCCGCATTCGAGACAAATGGGAGATTCATGAAAGCACCTCCATTATTGCTCCCTCTTCGAGATCGCGCCCCTACATACCCCCGAGGATTATTTTCCTTTTTATCTAGACCAACTTCGATGGGGCTTGCGTTTTCCTATTCCTTCATTCTTTCTTGCTATTGCGAACTATTTTGCTGTTTCGCTCAGCCAACTGTTCCCCAACAGCTATAGGCTGTTGGCTGATTTTTCATTGTTCTTTCTTATTCACCCCCACTCCTGAGTTATTTCACTGTTTCTTCCAATTAAATAAGAAGGAAGTGTGTCTTTTTTATTTCTCTTCCCGAACAGGGATCGCTTTCCTTAAGAACTATCACTCTTCAATAAAGGAGTGGAAGAAATTTTACCTTTTTGCTCGTTCATTCAGCCTTGGGACTGCCCATGGTGTGGATGGAAAGTCTTTCGAGGGCTAAATCCACAAAGATTCTCCTCGAGAAAGAACCGTATATGTCCATTCGTCGAAAACTCGGCGACCAGTGTTACGACCTGGCAGAGCTTATTGACGACGGATGGCTGTACGTGTTCTTGCTGAGTCCGAAGGATGCATCATTACGCATGCCCATCGGTGAGTGACTAGAGCACCTGCTCCTTCTCGCAAATAGTGATAATTGCTCGTATTAACCTTGTCGTCCCTCTATGCAGACAACTTGAAGGGTAAGTGTTAAGCCTTAAACGCATTGTTGAGTTTAATGCTTAATTTATCTCCGAATTATTTATGAGTTTTGATGATCAACAAAACTTGCTTCTGTTATACTAATGTGTCTACTTAGTGTACATGGTTAGATGATTGAAAAGTGCACTAATTAAAGGGGATCAAATCTGCAAGGAAATGGGCGGATCACCCCCGGTGATGGTGATCATCGCCCCAGGCGATGGCAGCCTTTCAAGACATCGCCCCGCACATCGACTGAAGCGACGCCGAGGACTCCACGCATTGTGAGATCGCCCGAGGCAATGAGGAGATCGCCTGAGGCGATGCATGGTTCGTTTGAGCCGATGGAGAGATCGTTTGAGGCGATGCAATTTTCAGATCATTTAAAGCTACGGCATTATTTTTGGTGGACGAACACCTGAGGCTAACCATGGACCGCCTGAGGCGATCTGTGCAATATTGTGATCGTTGGTGCGTGGCGATGGAGATCGCCCGAGGTGATGTCCGAGGCGATGCATGAGTGATTTATGCCTTATGTGTAGGAACGGCTAGTATGAGCTTTGTGAGCCTTCTACACTATAAATATGGATGTTTGGGCTCAAGATGATGACAAGAAACAAGAGGATAAACTACAAGAAAGCTTTGTTCAATTAAAATCTATCTAGCATTGCAAACTTCATACATTTGTGTTGTATTGAAGTTTGTAATTCATTTCTTGTGTGAGAGCTTGTGTTCTTCGTGTTGTTACACCGTGGAGGTGTTATTTGATTTGTTGTAAGGTCCTCCAACACCGACCCAAGTTGGAAATTGAATAAGACATCAACAAGTGAAGTTGGTGAAAGATTGTGGCTATCCTTGGAGCCCTTAAGGCCAAGAAGACTCGTGAAGAGTGTGTGGCTATCCTTGGAGCCCTTAAGGCCAAGAAGACTCTTGAAGAGTGTGTGACTCGGGAAGAGTGTGTTGTGGCTAACTTGGAGCCCTTAAGGCCAAGATCAAAGTTGTTATAGTGGAACCTCGGTTGTACGTTTTCTAGCTGGGAAGAGGAGACGTAGGCGATTCATCGTTGAACTTCTATAACAAATACTTGTGTCATTTATCGCTTTATTTACTTTACGCATTTACATTATTGGTTCATAATGTTTATTGTTCGATTGACATCAAGTCTTCCGCAGCACAAACTTGACTATTTGCAAATTCATTTTAAAACGCTAAAGTAGACAAGGAACCTCATTCACCCCCTCCTCTTCGGTTCCAACAAGTGGTATCACAGATCCACTTGGTTTTATTTTTAAACAAAAATTTTTATGGCTAATCTAGCAAGTGAGTTTGCTCAAGGTCAATGGACCAATCGTCCTCCGCTCTTCACGGGAGATAACTACGGATATTGGAAAAATAAAATTTCTCTATATATTCAATCCGTAGATTATGACCTATGGAAGATTATTGTAAAAGGTTCACATACTTCTTTGAAGGAAGTTGAGGGAAGGAATGTTCTCAAAGAAATGGACGATTTTACAAGGGCGGATATGATCTTAATTTCTCAAAATGCTAGAGCTATTAATATTTTGCATTGTGCTTTAGATATGAAGGAATACAACCGCATCTCGATGTGCTCAACCGCAAAGGAAATTTGGGACAAATTACAAATTTGTCATGAGGGAACCAATCAAGTAAAGGAGACAAAGATCGATCTATTACAACTCAAATACAAAACATTTGAAATGGAGTCCGGAGAAAATGTTGACTCAATGTTTAGAAGGCTCACTCAAATCATCAATGAGCTTGCCCAACTTGGAGAAAAGTATCATCCAAAGCAAATATGGAGAAGAGCCCTTAGAGCTTTACCAAAAGAATAGGATGCCAAGAGGACGGCTATCATTGAATCCAACAAAGGAGATAGTGCGTCATATGATCTTGATGAACTCCATGGAACCTTGGTGACTCATGAGCTTGAAGTGTCAACCCGGAAGGGAATAAAGGAGGAAGATAAATCTATAAGAAAGGGGATAGCATTGGTCGGAAAGAAAGCACAATCCGATGATGAAGATGATGAAGAGATGATCTTGTTCACAAGAAAGTTCAAGAAGTTCTACAATAAATACAACAAGCCAAAGACCTCCGGTGCCACCAAATATGATTCCAAACAAGAGGTAACATGTTATAATTGTCAATATAAAGGTCATTATGCTAATGAATGTCCTAGGAAGAAAAATGATTATAAAGGGAAGAAAAAGGTCTAATGACCACATGGAGTGATAGTGACTCCGATGAAGAAGAATAAACAAATCTTTGTCTAATGGCCAAAGATGATGCAAATGACAAGGAAGAGGAAAGCGACGATGAGGTATCCTCTTTTGATGAATTATTAGAATCATATAATGAGCTTATTGATGTCCTTGGCAAAATCAAGATGAATAACAAATTACTCAAACTTGAGTTAGCCAAGTGAGATGAAGAAAATAATCCAATTGAAAAATGAATTAAGCTTTTCGAAGAAATCATTTTGCAAGTTTAGTGAAAGTAGTTTAAAATTGGAAGAATTGCTTGGCTTGCAATGATATAGCGTCGATAAAGCCGGACTAGGTTTTTCAAGCAAATCAAAAACTTTTTCAAACTTGTTTGCTAAAGCTAAGCATAATTCTCCTAGTTGCACCTATTGTTATAAGGTTGGTCATGTTAGAAATAAATGTAGATTTGTCAAAAATCAATACCAACCAAACAAGAGGTGGAAGTGGATTCCTAAATCCCCCATTGTTACTAATCAACATGGACCCAAAGAACAAATGGGTACCAAAGATCCTCCTATTATAAATTTATTTTGTAGGAACAACAAAGGGAGAGATGATGAAGGCACTAGTACCTCAAGGGAGGAAACCATCAAATGCACCACAATAGAGGAAGCGCAAGGTAAAGGACCGATGATATAAACTCATTCTTATCATCCAAGGTAAACTTATTTTGAGCATCATAATAGCATAATTAGCTCTTTTGCTTGGTTAATTTTTCCTTGAATTGTATATTATAATTATGTGGTGAAATTCAATTACTTGAAGGTAATCTTTGGGAAATTGAGTTTTAAGTACATTATTATGATGTCATATTTAGGGGGAGCTAATTATATCTCTCTTGTGCATTTGAAAGAGCAATGTAAAAATTTCATTGGCACAAATTAATTGTGACCAATAAATTATGAAGCTCAATATTTATTGGTAGTAAATTGCATTTCCCCTTAGCATATGCATATTTGTGTGACATATATTCTCCATGTGTTAGAACTCTTGTATAATCATCCTTATGTACCTATATGCTTGAATTTTGCGAAGTGAGTAATTATTGGATGGTTAAAATTGGTATAACTTGATTAAATGCTCATTTTGGTTATTGCACAATATGATTGAATTACATGATATCTTCTTATGATAATGAATTATGTTGCATATTTAAATTTTTTTTACTGCGTGATTTATGCTTAACCCATTATGGTAAATATCTTGATTTCATCTACCATGAGTCCACTTTGAATATGCAATGTGCAAATATAATTAAATGTGATTAAGCATGCTTTAATTGTTTAGATGCTCAATCTTGGATCATAGAAATATGGCTTAAGAATTTCATATACCTTTATTGTTTCTATGGCCTCAACGATTTTACTCTCATTAACTTATCAATTGTTTATAATAATGCATTGAACAATTTAATGTTTATTGGGCATGAGTGCATGGACTCTTGGTAGAACATATTTAATGTTTATTGGGCATGAGTGCATGGACTCTTGGTAGAACATATGCACACTTTGCACATTTAGAATTCATTGTTGTTAATTGCCTTAAACGCATATTTGTCTTCCTCTCAAAGATTTACACTAATGCTAGTTATGACTATTACATGCTTGATGAGGAACATATGCTAATTGTTAAATTATGGCTATGTGTCAACATATAATTGTGCTATGTCTACTTGAACATTGTGCTTTTTGATTATCACAAAAAGGGGGAGAATTTTGTGATAAACTTGAAGCTTAATACATGCATGTTTTGAGGGGGAGAGTTTTTGTATTATACTTTACTTGGTAAAACTTGTATGTGCTATGCATTTGTTAAGGGGGAGTCTTGTTTACTCATATTTCATGCATATTTCATCTACAAGTTTATCAAGTTTTGTGATCATAAAAAAGGGGAAGATTGTTGAGCCTTAAACGCATTGTTGAGTTTAATGCTTAATTTATCTCCGAATTATTTATGAGTTTTGATGATCAACAAAACTTGCATCTATTATACTAATGTGTCTACTTAGTGTACAGAGTTAGATGATTGAAAAGTGCACTGATTAAAGGGGATGAAATCTGCAACGAAATGGGCGGATCGCCCCAGGCGATGGCAGCCAAGGGAGACAACGCCCAGCACATCAACTGAAGCAACGCTGAGGACTCCGCGCATGGCAAGATCGCCCAAGGCGATGAAGAGAACGCCTAAGGCGATGCATGGTTCGTTTGAGGCGATGTCAAGATCGTTTGAGGAGATACAAATTTCTGATCATTTAAATCTACGGCATTATTTTTGGTGGACGATCACCTGAGGCGATCTGTGCAATATTGTGACCGTTGGTGCGTGGCGATGGAGATCGCCCGAGGCGATGCAGGAGTGATTTATGCCTCAAGTATAACAACGGCTAGTATGAGCTTTGGGAGCCTTCTACACTATAAATATGGATGTTTGGCTCAAGATGATCACAAGAAACAAGAGGATAAACTACAAGAAAGCTTTGTTCAATTAAAATCTATCTAGCATTGCAAACTTCATACATTTGTGTTGTATTGAAGTTTGTAATTTATTTCTTGTGTAAGAGCTTGTGTTCTTCGTGTTGTTACACCATGAAGGTGTAATTTGATTTGTTGTAAGGTCCTCCAACACCGATGCAAGTTGGAAATTGTATAAGACATCAACAAGTGAAGTTGGTGCAAGGTTGTGGCTATCCTTGGAGCCCTTAAGGCCAAGAAGACTCGTGAAAAGTGTGTGACTCGGGAAGAGTTTGTGCGTGGCTATCCTTGGAGCCCTTAAGGCCAAGAAGACTCGTGAAGAGTGTGTGACTCGGGAAGAGTGTGTTGTGGCTAACTTGGAGCCCTTAAGACCAAGATCAAAGTTATTCTAGTGGAACCTCGGTTGGACGTCTTCTAGCCGGGAAGAGGAGACGTAGGCGATTCATCGCCGAACTTCTATAACAAGTACTTGTGTCATTTATCGCTTTATTTACTTTACGCATTTACATTATTGCTTCATATTGTTTATTGTTCGATTGACATCAAGTCTTCCGCAGCGCAAACTCGACTATTTGCAAATTCATTTTAAAACGCTAAAGTAGCCAAGGAACCTGATTCACCCCCCTCTTCGGTTCCAACATAGGACTTCTATATTCATTTCATCAAAGCCAGCATCTAACTATGTTTTCATACAACATGTTCATTAGTTCAATCTTTTTACTTTTTGTAAAACTGGCATATCCTTAACTCATTTGTCATAGCCATCTCTCATTCTTTTCCAGCATTGCAATGTCAAAATTGAAATGGCTCTATGTCCTGGAGATATCTCAATCACATTCAAGGACTCTCAGTTCAATTATCTCATAATTCAATTGATATGTTATTCGCAACAGGTTCCAGAGCAACTTCATTGCTCAATGACCTCAAACTCATGAAAATTGTATCAACAAGTTAAAATATTTCATGTGATATGCATACTCTTCATGTATGTATTCAATATAATGTAGCAGTCGTTCAATAATGACAGGTTTCGTAGGTGCTCGAGTGTAAACTCTTTCCCTACTAAGTTTTATCAAACATAAACAGTAATGTATCATTATCGTGGTCAATATCAATACGACACGACTCAGCATACTCAAATATAAATCACATATTGACATCAATTATTTCACTCCAAAGTATGTAAGAGCAAATAGGCCAAATAAGTTTCAAACACATACGCACATGTTCATTCGTGCCTATTCAAAGTGTACACAAGACTCAAAAGTAGAGCATTCCCAGTTTATGCTCTGATACCAACTGTGAGGACCCGTTCATAGTCAAGTGTTTAATTATCACACAATGATTATTTATTTAACAGTAATAAATCTCGGGGCCTTACAAAAGGTCCCACAATATCTATTCCCCATTGATCAAAGGGACAAGAAGTGATGCTGCTACTAAGGACTTCCGCTGTCATATGTGATAAATTGGCATGCTTCTGGCAATTATTGCATTCTCTGACGTTGTCCTCGACATCTGTCTTCATGGTAAGCCAATAATATCCAGCTCGATTTGCCTTTTGGTATAGCATGTTTTCACCAAGGTGGTTCCCACAACAACCTTCATGAATTTCTTTCAACAGGTCTTCTTCTTCTTGGTTAGAAGCACAATGTAAAAAAGGGACCGAGAAACCCTTCTTGAACAGTTTTCCCTCCACCAACACGAACCGATTCCCCATTCTTTTCATCCGAGCTGCTTCTCTCAGATAAGAGGGGATGTCATTGCTTTTAAAAAATTTAATGATATGTTCTCTCTAATCTCCCATGATGCATGGCTCAAGACTCATTATACTATTGACAAATATATGGGAGATTAAGAGCTCTTGTACCAGCATGCTTCTATCTTTCCACTCATGAATTGAACTAGCCAGTTTAGCCAATTCATCGGCTCAGTTATTCTCCTCTCGTGGGACTTGTGTGTCAATTTAACTTCTTGAAACTTACTTATCAGTGCCCGAGCAGTTTCAACATATTTCTTCAGCTTTTTCTTCTTTCACTTTATATACACCATTCACTTGTTGTACCACGAGTATGGAGTCCATAAACACGGTTACCTTCTGAACCCCTGTGTCAAGTGCTATTAAGAGCCCCGAAATGAGAGCCTCGAATTCAGCTTCATTGTTTAAGGAATGAAAACCGAACTGCATGGCTACATTTATCTCATCCCCTTCGGGACTAATAAGAACTACGCATGCACCACTTCCGAGCTGAGCAGAAGATCCACCCACATAAAGATTCCATTCTTTTTCCTCTGGTATATGAGCCATTTCCACCAGAATATGATAAGGCTTGAGCTTTGATGGTAATTCGGGGTTGATATGTAAGATCGAACTCACTGAGTTCAGTAGCCCATTTCACCATTCTCCCCGAGATTTCTGCTTTGGATAACAACAAATTTCAGTAGCCCATTTCACCATTTTCAGGTTTCACATCTTTTATTTGTTTCATATTCTCGGCTTCTTCCAAGTTGATATGCTTAGAAGCCCTTCCCAGCAATTCGTTGTAGTCAGATGGCAATTTTTTGGGTAATAATCTGAACAGATCTCCTTCTCGTAGCCCTTAAATAAAGGAGTTGATGAGTATCTCCGATGTGACGTGAGGAACGTCGAGGCATGCTTGATTGAATCTTTTTAAGAAGTCCCGAATGGACTCTTATTCCAGTTGTTTAAGCCCGAACAGGATGATGGCTATTTTTTGTAACTTCTACTGCTCGCGAATTGATGTAAGAATAGCGAGCTGAACTTCGGGAATGTATCTATGATCCTTAGTGGTAATTGATTGAACCAAGATTGAGCTGCTCCTGCTAGGGTAGTAAAAAAACCCTACATTTGACCCAGTTTGTAAGTTGGTGAAGGAGTGAAGCATTCTAAAATCGCGATAAATACTCCTCAGGATCTGCACTACCATCTTAATTCCCAGGTTCGAAAATTAGATGGCAATGGATCATCAATAACCTCAGGAGCAAACATGTGCTCCTCCGTACTGTAAGGCCCTACTTGCGATAACAGCATAAGTAGTTAAATGAACACCTAAACCAAACTTAGGTAGAGAGGTTTACAAAATTTCGGCAGAGCTTCCCCTTAAATTGGGCTATCCGGAAATAAACTAAACATCAAAAACAATTCCCAACCAGGGAATTCACAATACTAAACAAAATCAAAATAAAAGTAAGTCACAGCCAGGGAAGAAAATGATCTAAACAAAAGGAGATGCTGTAAAGTTATACATGACCAAAGTAACGACATCAAAAATGTCCTTATAACTATGCAGCTATAAAACCTAGTCCAAGTCCCTCTGGATATCTTTCTAGGCGTGCCGACAATCTCCGAGATCCTCAAAAGTTACACCTGCCACCTGTTTTCCACGGAAACAGCCCCACACTGGGTAAGCATACCAATATAACGAATAACATGAATATACAAGATAAATGTACAGAATGTAATTCTATAAGATAATAAGGCACTTCCTGAGTCTATTAGAACATGGTGAAATCTTCGATCGTTCCTGCCCTCGCACATCTATCATTTAAACCACTCGTTATACATAGCATTAGTTTCTAAGACTGTTCAACCCACGGCATAATCACATCGCACACTCTAGTGGCGACCCATAAAATAAACACATCACTCGCCTCAGCGGTGACCCCCTCTGTACATTCACACACACAACATAATCAACATCGCACACTATAGTGGCGACCTCTAAATAAACACATCAATCGCCTCAGCGGTGACCCCACTGTATATTCAACACAAGACAATCACATCCCACACACTAGTGGCGACCTCTAAATAATACATCACTCGCCTCAGCGGTGACCCCACTTGCATATTCAACACAACACAATCACATCGCACACACTAGTGGCGACCTCTAAATAAACACATCACTCGCCTCAGCGGTGACCCATACATACTAATAGCACGTCGCTCAATCATAGAAACGACCATATACCTAAGCGACACTTCGCTTTCAACAACACGGTGAAAACATAATCATCCATGCTTGTACGTCACTACGTACCTCAGCGTCAAGGATGAAAAATCAAGCTATCCTCCTCGCTGTCCAGATGCCCTAGAAGGCTCTGAAAGAAACCAACAACTCAAAATAAGAATCAATAGCTCAATAAAATGCTACTCAACACGTAATTTATCCCATCATTTATTTCACCAATCGTACTAACCAAATGCTTCAAGATATAGTGCACACACACAACAATACATGCCAATTCAATTCCCAATATGAATAATCACCTTCTAACCATGCCAAAACAAGTTGGAGCTCATTTATACCTACATCAAGCTCATATACATTCCAATATCAGCTAATACACCCTTATGCATGAATAAAAATCCACTCCACACACATCAACACCCACTATTCATGCACACACACACACTCTGCACACACACTGCTCACGCACACACTTACACATTCTGCACACACACCACACAACAATAACAACTCAAAACACTTCCTAACAACCCACTACACAACCCCAAAAATCAACCCAAAGAATGCTAACCAAAACCCCCAAAAGGAGCCCAATTTTCGAACTCAAAATTGTGCAAAACCAACACACTAATTCGAAAATAAAGAGGGCAAGGTGCCTAGGAACATGAGGAAGTATCATATCTTCGAATTGGTGGCAAGATATTAGAGTTTGGAGATCAAAAAATCGAAGTTCTACTGGCAATGGAGGGGGGCGACGGGTTTGGGAGAAGAGGAGGAGAGATGGGCCGATTTTTGTATGTGTTTGTGTTTGTGTGTGTGGGTTATGTGTAATCATTCTTTTAAATTAAAGCCAACACACTTAAAAAAAAAAAAACCCTCCCCAACAATTAAGTAATTCCAACTTTAAATACAAATTAATATAAGTCCCCAAAACAAATTTAAATTATGCCAAAGTTCCATCTATGCCCAAAGAATCCGGTCCGACCCATAACCGAGGCCCAAAAATTTAAATAACGTAAATTATCCCGTAATTTACCATTTAAACAATTAGTCGTAAGCAGAAGAAATTGGGCATCACAGTTCTTCCCTACTAATAAAATTTCGCCCCAAAATTTGAATA